>VDFB02274627.1:0-14788 GCA_007258455.2 Sequoia sempervirens
TATGAGATGAAGTCGAGGTCTTCCTCTTGATGTTAGCCCTGGTACAAGTCGAAATACCTTCACCAGCCAATTTGCTGCCTCCCCTGTTCGCATCCAAATCCACAACCAGCGAGCCCTTTTGGTTTTTTTCAAGATTTTCCACCATCGCATTGATGATGATGGTGTTATGCCTTGCAATTTTGTGATTGTTAGCAACAGTAGCCCTGATGTTTTGTTCAATCTTGGACATGCTGCACTCGATGCTATCCAATCTATCCTCCTGTAATTGCTGTCTTTTCCTCGGTAATGGAGTTTCCTTTTCATCATTATCTCTACTATTCCAACTGATTTTCTGCTCCAAGTCCATGACCTTGTTGCTGAGATCAGTAACATGATCTTTCAAATTATGGACTTCTTTTTGGGTCCATTTGAGCACGGTAAAAAGGCCATCTGTACTTTTTTCCGCTATACTAACCAAATCCTCAGGCTTAAGCTTATTCAGGGTAGAATTAATTTCATCCTGAATAGGGGACTCAAAATGATCATTCCCAAAATTACTAGAAGCAGGGGCACTAGGGGCCGTTTCCTTACTGACCATGGGCTTTTCAGAGAGGATTTCCATTGAATTCCCTGAATACGAAATGAGTTTCATAATAGGGTTACCTTTCAAACCTAGGGACAAACCTGGAGTAGGGCAACTAGGAGACGGCTAGGGATTAAGACAGGGCGGGGGGGTAAAACCCAGACTAGGGCACTCATGCAGAGGTTGCCGTTTAGGACAAGACAGTGGGGCAGAACCCTTAAGGGTTTTTTGACAAGACAAGGACTGGGGAGCAATGGTATCAGGGCCAACAAGAACACAAGTTGGGGGGGCCCGGGGTTCGATCTCCCTACTACTTTCAGTCTCCTCATCATCCAACTCTTCAATATCAATAGTTTTAGGCAAAGCAGGTAAGTTTTGAAAATGCTCAAAAATGAGCCTAACAAGACCAGGGTGAATAATAGCATTCCTCCTAGGATTTCTTTCCACATCATCGAGGCAATTCTTCAAAGAAGAAAATAAGTAAAAAGGTAGAGATATACGAACCTTATGTCAGAAATGGTTCAGAATGGAAAAGTGGTAACCATAGACTCTGGTAAAGCGCCCGTCAATCGTGATATATTCCATAACAACTCTTAAGACTTTCCTCCAAATAGATTTGATGGACTCCACATCAAAGTAGCTATTTGCAACCTTCACCATCTTCGCTTTCTCCTTATCTTTTTTGGGAAATTTAATGACCGCTTCATCAGAGAATCATTGGTCCTGGTAGAATTTAACACCCTCAGTTGAAAGACCTGTTATCTCACCTATTAAGTCCTCACTCAGCTTAACATTCCTGCCAAACAACACGATCTCACCATTTTTTCAGTTTTTAACAAAATAGTTTAGTATCCCCTCATCCGTACCATGGAGCTTCTCCATATATGGGACTAAACCCCCCTTTTCAATTCTTTCCCACGCTTTAGCATTCTTTTGGTGCTCCTGGAAATTGCTTGGCTCCGCTCGTTTTCTTTCTCCGCCCATGATCAGCTCACTGTCAACAAACACTGAACAGTTGCCCTGGGTCCTATTTAGGTATTTTTTGTTGAACACCTAGAAAGCGTGCCATAGTCCCTTCTTAAAAAAGAAAATGACGCCGGTCCCGTCAAATCTAATGAAATCGATGTACCTGATCTTTATCTGTTTCATTATGACTAAGATTGCCTTCTCTTCCATGCACTGAATCATAATAAATGAGCGCTTTCACTTCAGGATGGAGGTTATCATTCTTCCTCCACGTGTTTTCCCCACCCTTCCTAACCCCTTCGTTGGTGAAGAAATCCACCACCTTATTGGCTTCTCTATAGGCGTGGGAAACTTTCACTTTATCAAATTTGCTTAGTAAAGTTTTCGTGTCTTCGATCCATTTTTTAATGGTCCACGAGGGGGGGTAAGCCCAAGAATACAATTTATTATATTCAATGAATCGCCCTCCAACCAAAGATGTTTCGTGTTGATCTTGAAGGCTAGGCTGACCGCATGAAAAGCCCCAACTACTTCCATGACATGATTAGTTTGAATTCTGATGTCCACAGCAAAAGCCGCAATAAAAGCCCCCGTGTTGTCCCTTAATACACACCCACTACCAGCTTTCCCAGGGTTACCTTTAGCCGCTCCATCAAAATTGGCTTTCACCCAACCCAAAGGCGGCATAGACCAATTAGCATTATCTCTCCCACTCACTCCAGGTTTGAATATATTTGACCCAACTAATTTTGAATTCCACTTTTCGGCCATAGCAACATCAAAAGGAGACCAGAAAGCATTCTCGAACATTTTTCCAGGAATTAAAGAGAAAATTTCCTTTATAGCCCTAACAATTTTAGCAAACAAGTCCCCTTCCGACATCTCTTTATCCCAAAACATTCTATTGTTTCTTTCCTTCCAAATATTCCAAGATTTCAAAAGGAAGAATAATAGACGCAAGCAAAGGATTTTTGAAGGAGCTTTCAAAATTTGAATGAAAAAATCTTAAATGGAGGGGAAAACCCACTGCGTCAAGAAGCTATAAATTTATCTAGGTACGGCACAAAGACAATGGAGAAAAGGTGATTAACAGTCCTACGGCTTCATTCCACACCATAGCACCCTCAACTGGTAGTTAGATTCCTCTTTTCCATGAGATTGTCAGTGAGAATCATGCAGCGTATCAGTGAAAATATTGATTTGGTCAAGTATTAATCCAAGCCCTTGCTTGAGGAAGGGAGGCTCCATCACTAACCAGTTGCATAGAAGTGGCAAAGGCAACTGAAAAAAAACCACACGGGTTGTCTAACCAGACAGCAATATCCTCCACCTGGTGTTGAGCTGGTCTAAGGGCTCTGAAAGCCGACTGAACAGGGCCAAGATCCTAACTAATGGTCTTCAAATCAACCCAATCTCCGTTCCTCCAATAATCTTTAACCATGACTCCAAATTCCTTTTTACAATCATTCATCCATTTACTAAATTTCTCTATTCTGATTAAAGGATCTTTAAAAAGCCACCTGTCTTCCCAAAACCTGACAAAATTTCCATTTCCAATCAGCCATCCAATCCCATTTCCAATAGCTTTCTTCCTTTACCCATATCATTCCAACAGACTGACCCACGAGGTAAAGAAGAAGAGTTTATAATTTCATTTAAAGACTCATAGTTATTAAAATATTTAGCCTTTAAGGTATCACTCCATTCTCCATTTAAAGTAAGAGTTCTCCACATCTGTTTAGCAAGAAGGGACATGTTCAACACTTTAATTTTCCTTAAACCCAGGCCTCCCCTTGATTTGGGTTTACAGACTAGATCCCATCCGACAAGTGGCATTCTCTTCTTGTCCTCCACTCCGGACCATAGAAACCTTTTCTGAATTTTTTCAATGGCCTCAGCAAATTTAGCAAGAATTTTAAATATACTGAGAGCATAAGTAGGAAGATTTTGCAGAGAAGCCTTAAGGAGCTGGACTTTTCCAGCTTGACTAAGAAGAGCTCCTTTCCAACCCGATAGCTTCTTATTGAATTTTTCAACCAAAGAAATCCAGAACGATTCCGAAGGTTTAGAACAAAGAGAGGTAAGAGCTAAGATAGGATTGTGAAGAGACTCCTACGACATCCAAGTTGAACAAGTTTGGCTTATCTATACTCACAGGAATTGTGTGTGAGGAAAAAAATTGAACTCTGTCCACTGTTGGCAACTTATCTAGAAGCGATTCATAAAGATTCAAATTTTTTACGATCTGCTTTGATCATAAATGAATGCTTCCCATAGGATAAGTGTATCTCGTAACAAATTGCTGGTAGAGGAGCGAGGTAAGAGAAGAGGAAGGAGTTTTAAGTAACAAGGGTTTTGATCAATAGAAACTTTTAATGTTTCTCCCTATTGAAAAACTCTCATTAAGATGTCGCCGAGATAGGAGAAATAGGATCTCTCCATCTAAAGAGGCCTTTGGGCGTCTGAAAAAACTTGCAGTGTTGATCATTCATAGCCAGTGAAGAAGCATGTCAAACAAGCTAGTTCACGGTGAATGATACATTATTAAAAACCAAACTTGTATCCCGAATTTTAAACAAAGAGTCCCAATCAACCCAATCATGACTTTGGAAATATCCGATTTAAGGAATGAACCCTTGATTTTTAGGCAATGCCAAGTACGCAAGTTCTCATGAGCGGTAACAATTGAATCCATATGCTTGCAGCACAAAACCGTTCTGCTGCGGGGAAATAATTTGGGGAAGCACAGAAAGCATTCTTGAAGTCAACACCTTCGAAATAATTTTGTAAATAGAATTACATAGGCTGATTGGCCGAAAAGCTTGAAACTCTGAAGCCCCAGGTTTTTTAGGAATAAGGACCACAAAAGTTGCATTCAATTCTTTCAACAAACGTCTTGATCCAAAGAATTCCTTGACAGCGTTCACCACATCTGGCTCAACAATTTCCCAAAACACTTGGAAGAAGAATAAAGGAAAACCATCAGGTCCAGGAGCTTTATTACCATCAAAAGAGAAGACATCTTTCCCTATTTCAGCTTTGGAAGGAATAGCAGTGATTAGGGAATTTTCATTATGACCAATCACTTGAGGTATAGCTTCAATCAAAGAATCTTGAGCTTCAGTAACAATCTCTCCATTACAGGAAAGAAGGTTCCTAAAGAAAAGGACAGCTTGTTCCCTGATATCATCTTCCTCCTCAAAACTAGTCCCATTAGAAACAATATGAGTGATTCTGTTAGCAGCCCTATGTTTCGAAGCAGTCAGATGAAAAAATCTGGAATTCCTATCTCCCTCAGTCAGCCAAGACACCCTAGATCTTTGACGCCAAAACACTTCCTCTTTAGCAATTATGTCATGCAATTGAATGAGGAGTTCATTTTCTTTTTCTCTAAAATTGTCAATGTATCCCCATTTCTGGATTTTAAATTGAATCTCCTGAATTTTGCCCTGAATTTCCATTTTGGATCCAAAAATATTCCTAAAGGCATCCTTTTTCCACCTTCGCACATTCGTTTTCACTTCCTTTAATTTTTTAGCAATCCTAAACATAGTTGTGCCAGAAATATCTATATTCCACCAACTGCGGATTTCTTCAAAAATTCGAGGATGAGAAAGCCAAAAAATTTCAAATCTGAAAGGGAAGTTCTTTTTCACCTTGGTAGGATCCGCCAAAAGACAAATGGGAAAATGATCAGATCCTACCCTTGACAAGGCTCTCAAAGCACAAAAATAGTCTATAAACCATTGGCCAGAAGCAAGGGCCCTATCAAGCCTCACTTGGATCAGGTCAGGCCCTAATCTCCTATTAGTCCAGGTATAAGAAGCTCCTTGTAGGTCTAAGTCAATCAAGGCATTGTTATTTATGAAGTCGGATAGGCCAGATTTACTGTCCCAATTGATTTGAGAACCCCCAAATTTCTCAGCATTCAGGAGGGGAGTGTTGAAATCACCCATGACTAGCCAGTGTTCATTGGCAAAACATCTACAAAAACCAGATAACTCTAGCCAAAAGGAATTTCTAGCATTCTTACAATTCGGGGCATATATATTGGATAGGACCCAACAAAAATTGTCTCTTATGTGGGTGAATCTAGTGGCCACCACATTACCATTCTCCATTAAGGGTTCACCTTTAATAAACAACTTATTCCAAAATGTAACTATACCCCCCGAAGCTCCCGCAGAGCTATTTCCATGAACCCCACAGTTCTGAATTTTTTAAAGATTTTCTACTTTATCTTTAGGCATTTTAGTTTCTTGAATAAGAAGAATATCGGATTTATGATCCCTAACAAAATTTTGCAAAACATCCTTTTTATGACGGCTATTCAGCCCTCTTATATTCCAAGACATAATTTTCATTTCTTACCTGGTGATTGAAGTATCTCCGGGATGGTCATTTGGATACCATCCGCAATATCCTGAAGGCTACCTTGCTCCCTTTGCCATTTTTTAGATTTTCTTCCCAGGTAAGGCTTGGACATCCCACAATCGGCCTTGGCTCTAGTTCTGGTGACCATACCACTTGAAGATTCCTTCACCTTCTTTTTTTCTTTTTTGGACTTTGAATGTGAGATAACCTCCTCCCATTCAGTTTCATCTTGGCTTTCCAGTTCTCTGCCTAATTCCCCATCCTTCTCAAATAACAACCTCTGGTCCCAAGGGAGGGTATCCATTAAACCATTCTTGGTTTCTGGAGTATTGAGATTAGGTGTTTTCATATTCATGCTTTGGATCTCATAAGTGTCCTTCACAACTTTCAAATTGGAAAACTCCTGAAACTGAACCCCATTAGAGCAAGGGTTATTATAAGGAAAAGGGGCTGGAATTCCTATCTCTAGGGATAAACCCATAATGGGTATTTCCTCCAGCCCAGGAGCACTCATACATCCATCCGACAACAGAGGAGAGGACGGAACTAAACCCGTATCTACATATCTAGAAGCAGCCTTCTCCAGAGTTTCCCGGGCTCCCTCCTCAGAAGGATTGCCTTCCTTTCTTTCCTTAGGAGGTGAGAACAAATATTTAGGATCCTTAGGAACCTTAGAACAGGTACCTTCTGACTCAGGGCAAGCATCCTCGTTCAAGCAATTATGGGTCTCCTTCAAGTTTTGAGGAAAGGTATATCCTTCAAGATTCTCCTTCGTATTTGGAGCAGGCACATGCTTCACCTCCTCTGATTTCTTTTTCCATACATTCTTAGGGTTGGCCACTTTCTCCTTTTCACTTTTATTATTTAGCGGACATTTCTTTGCCCAATGCCCATATTTTTGATATTTGAAACAAACAAAGGGTGTTGTTTCAAATTCAATAGCTTGCTTCCACACCCCTAACTTAGATTGGATGTCAATCGAAGAGGGAAGATCAGCATTTTGAGAAACCCCAACACAGATTCTAGCAAAGACCAACCGCTTTCTTGCCACAGTCATTGAGTCAATGGACAGAAGTTCTCCGAAAGAGCTAGCAATCCCGATGAAGATATCAGTATTCCAATACTCCAAGGGAAGACCAGGCAATCTAGCCCAAACTGGCACCATTTCAAAGATTGAATCAGATAGATCTACCCTAGAAGACCATTTCTTCAAGGCCAAGGAAGACTTTCCGATAATCCAAGGACCACCACTACGAACAGCCCTAGAATCCTCTTTACAGGTGAACTGAAAAGCAAAGAAACCTCTAGGGAGCGCCGCTACCGAAACCAGACCATTGGTTTTCCATTTATTCTTAACAAAATCCCTTACCACTTCAATATTAGGCCTAGGACCCAAAAATTTACCAACCAAAACATTCTCCATCCTAGCAATATTGTGGTCTATGATTTCATCCAGCACAGAGATAGAAAACTTTCCAGACCCCTGATCAGAAAGGATACGCACAAGGGGAAAAGAAGATTTTTCATTTGGCTTAAAGCCAAACAATGAAGTCCACGACTTACCTTTTTCATCCCCCTTGACCGACATATCCACGACAACTTTGGGAACTGAGGATCCATCCTTTCCACCTGCCTCCACCTGGACTTTTTCGTGGACGTCCTTATCATCAGAACCCGACTTACCTTTTTCTGAACCTGAAGAGGTCTCTGCATTCGCCTGAGATTCCCTCGAACCCCCACCCCCTACGCTGTTCGAAGATTCAAAACATGCCTTTTCAAATGAAACATTGTTCTAGAAACACAAAAAAAATGAATTTCCTGTTCATATTAGCAAATTAACTATAATGTGTTGATGCAACTATGATGGCTGACCCATATATTTGAACATTTCTAACTCGTACGTACTACCAATATGTGTTCTCTTGTTGTGCTCTACAGACTTATTCAATCTTTTCTTAGTAGAAAAAACATATTCACATTTTTTTCTCTTATTCTAACATGTTAGACCTTACCAATTGTAATGTCATTTGATTTCACTTTTGTTTCAAATAAGTAATATGAAATGACTGTTCACACATATCTCATATCAAAGTTTTTAAAACTACCAAACAATTACATATTTTACATATTTTAAATTTTCATGTCATGATGCCATTACCAACAAACCTTGGATTTTCTGCAATCAACTCCTACAATCTTATATATAGCACAATATACTGTACTTGGTTGAGTTTCTTTCCAATTCTGATCGGTTAAGTTACTATTGTAAAATTGAATTCCCAATTCTCACACATTCACTTCCTATCCTACATTTATTTTTCTACAGCACAATATATGGTCTATTGCTGTATCAAATTTCTTTATTATCTTGTCTTATTTAGATTAAGTTTTAAACTTTTATCCTACTATGTCTTCCCTTCACCTCATACTAAAATCCTTGTTATATATATATATATATATGATTTTGTTTTATCATCTTTCAATTTTGTGATGCTTTGTTATCTTATTTTATTTAGATTAAGTTTTAAACTTTTATCCTACTATGTCTTCCCTTCACCTAATACTAAAATCCTTGTCATTGAGATATATATGGTTTTGTTTTATCATCTTTCATTTTTGTGATGCATACAGTAACTTGTTTCCATTGTTCGAGAGCTATACTCTTGAGCAAGGGAATCTAATTTATATCTTCTCAAATGTTTACTTTCATCGAAACACTTTTAGCGAATATGTTATAAATGGTATATGTTTGTCTCAAAAGAGAAAAACATGCTCACAAAAACCTAAAAAACTTTCTGATACCAACTTTATTCAAATTAATGGCATTGGATCTATTGATGACCTTCGAATTGTAAGAGGCCAATTGATGAAGATTATAACAACTACATAAATCCAAGGATATATCAACTATCCTTCAATACGAATTTTCAAGGGCCAACTTGCAATGTCAGGATCATAATGCTTCTACTTCAGGAAGTTCATTATGAACTACAGAAAAGAACATTGTTGATACCAGTAAATGTGCACTAGGTGGGTTGACTTCAAGTAAAGATATATACTATGAAGAATCATTTGAGTACATTTTAAATGGCACTAATGGTTTTAGTTTTGATTCTCTAAAATTTGGAACATGACAAAACATCCAGGGTTTGTTGGTGATGGCATCATGAAACAAAATTGTAAAATGTGTAATTATTTGGTAGATATAAAAACATTGATATGTGATATTTGAAGAGTTATTTCATATTACTTGTTTGAAACAAAAAGTGAAACCAAAATATATTAACAATTGGTATTGTCCAACATGTTAGAGAGAAAAATATGTGAGTATTTTTTTGTGCTAAGAAAATATTGAATAAGTCTGCAAAGTGCAACAAAGGACCTAGTATTGGTAGAAAGTACCAGACAAAAATATCCAAATATATGGGCCAGCATCGGAGTAAGTTGTAGTGTGACACATTATAGTCAATTTGCTAACATGACCATCAAACAATTCATTGTTTTTGTGTTTCTAAAACAATGTTTTGTTTGACCTCATGTCTTTAGAAATGCGATTGGGTTGTGTTGTGGTATCAATGGAGGACTCAGGAAGAAATTTTAAAATCAAACATAAATGATGTATACAATTTATGTCATAATGTCCATTTTTTTATGATTTAATGTCATATTTTTTATATTTTAATGCTTATTAATTTCAAATAACTTCAAAAATTTGCATATGTTTTGTTTTTTTTTTTAATGGGTATTTCAACATACATGGGAGAAAGGATAACAACGTGCAATTTCTCTCCCATAAAATTTTGAAGAAAATTGGCTTCAATGCAAAGAAGAAATCTACATGAAATGGGAGATGTGCCCAAATGGAAGATGGATAAGAAAAAACATTCATTGTGGAAAATATTGAAGGTATTTCCTTTTGACTTTCTACTATTTACATTTTGTTGATCACAATCTAGAATTTTTTTCCTAAGTATTCCTTAACTACAATTGTTTATACGAAATGTTTTTAATTTTTTAAGAGTGTATACAAAATGGAAAAATAAATGTATGATACATGCATGTCTTATACTCTAGTTATATGCTTTATATTTAGTTATTATATAATTTTTAACAAATAGAAAATTTATCAAAAATATTAAATTAGGGTTTTTTTGTAGTTATCAAAGAACCACATCACTTGTTAGTGACAAGTGACTCATACCCTTAAATTTTGAAAGAGATAGTAGAATATAGACAATCTTATTAGAAAACTCAAAATATTGAAAATGAAATTATTTATTTTAGTATCTTTTTTTTTCAAGATCACAATTCTTATCATAAACTACCATTGAGGTGGCTTAGAGACAATATCTAGATTATCCATCCCTTCTTGATAAACAGTTGAACTTATTACAACTGGTTTTATGCTAGATAAGGAAACTTATGCCAAATTTGATTCTTGGTTAAACAATTTCCCTACTATGTAAACTATTATTCTTCACCATCCAATACAGCGGGATATACTCATCATTCATTTCTTTGATCAACATGGCATTAATCTGATCAATACAAATTGCAATAGTGATGTTACTAAGGTTCAAATCTATGCTTTACAATTGCTCAACAACATCTGATATGTGCAACAATAGTCAGAAAATAATTGTTAATGCAATTCTATATTAAGTACTAGATGAAACCTGAAATAAGCTCAATAGATTATTACATATAAATTCAAAGAAACATGAACATAACATATCAAAATTTAATGACATAATATTTCTACTTATGAATAAATGTTTTTGATTGTAACTATGTAGGAAATTTTTCACATCCGATTACAAATGTTTTTAATAAAAAAAAATCCTAACCAACTACAACGAGAAACATTTGCTCATTTATTGAGATTTCTTATCGATATCATATGAAATACTATCCTATAATAAATTTATCAAAATTCTCCTAAAGTATCATCTTCTGACAATTTATGAACGAAGTAATGGTAGCCAACTAAAAGAAAAATTCTGACAATTTATCAACGAAGTAATGGTAGCCAACTAAAAGAAAAGTTCAAACAGATGTTGAAAAGGTTTAGAAGTTCTTTGGAATTTATCTCAAAAATTGCTTTGAGAGAAAACAGCTTGTGGTAATGAGAGCGGTCTGATTTGAGCTTCGAATGAAAATAGAAGATTTATATTTATTTATGTAACTAAAGAAATTTGTCAACGACATTGTTTAACTATATAAATTGTTCACCCATGTCCTGGAGTTGTTAAAACGTTATCGTAATCGTTATCATCTTGTGTTCTGTTAAGAGTTTCTGCAACTGCAATAATTTTGATCAAAGTGCATGTCTATCGTTTATCTCTAAGGGCGCTCACAAGCAAGCTTCCTTTCTGGCTCTCAATGTAAGTGAAAGCAGTCCAATATTTCACTTTAGGGTACAAGTTTAATTCAGTTATTGGAGTATCATCTTCTATATATATATATAATTTACTATAAAGATCTGGTATATAACATCTTTTAAAGAGTTGTGGTCAATCCATGTGTTGTTTATGTAGAGACGAATAACATATATTGTAAATATGGTGATTGTGCACTCTGTGGGTGCCCTTGTTACGACTGGCTTTTAGTGAGTGCCCACCAAAGGAGTGGGGTTTTATCAATATCTTGATAGAAAGGAACACACCTTAAATCAGATTTACTGGAAATATGCTGTGTTTTGATGTTTCCACCATTTTTACAGCTATTTCTTAGTTGAATATTGTTGTAGATGGCATATAATATTTTCTAATTACTTGTTAGGAATTTCTTTGTAATGACTAATATTTTCGTAATAGAGGGACTTTTATGTGTATTGATTAAAAAATTATGTTCCTATTTTTTTAATGTTTTGGATTTGGTATTTGATTAAAACGGTTCTAGGAAATTTCACCACAAATCTGGGATTAATTTTCCCTAGTCTGAATTGCTGGTGGTGAATTTTGCTTGAGCTGAATTTGTCATGGCCATGAATTTTCCCACAGTGAATTGTTGGTGGTGAATATTCCGGCGACATTGTTAGTTGTGAATTTGTAAGAGGTATAGTTATGTGTCAAATTGGCTTATGATATTCTATATCTCAATCTGTACTTGAAGACAAAAAAATATTAAAAGTAAATAACATAGAAGATAATGTAATACATACACAATTCCTTCATCTAACACTATTCTTTCTCCTCAGATAGAGTTGACGAAGAGTGCACCCTAGCTCCATTTGATTTGCTCTTTTGATGTATTGATGGAAGAATGTGATCCCTTATGAAACCAGCAGCATGTTTGTAGGACTGATATGGTAAATGATCAAATGGATATCACGATGATATGATGAAGATATATTAGATAGAAAATGCAAGAGCTTTATGACACAATAAATTTTTTAGCAACATAATGCCATACTAAAAGTGGACGCTCAAATAAGATGAGAGGCCTCTCATTTATAGAATTTTTGGAGAAAGAAATCAAAGGCAAAGATAGATTGATTAATGGATGGTTAGGATTCATTGAGGATTAGGTTTTGGATTAAATTTATAGTCATGTCACAAGTGTCACGTGAGGGATAAGGGCTAGGTTTAGAAGATGTATTAAGACATATCTTTATGTGAGTGGTTGAGATTTAGAGATGTAGTATGAAATGGATGGATGAGATGAATTTGTCATGGCAATGAATTTTCCAGCAGTGAATTGTTAACAGTTATTGGAGAAGTGTGATGTGAAAGGATAAATTAAATCAATAGATATAATAAATAAATAAATAAATAATAAACATTTATTTAATCAAAATGAAATAAAAGTGATATAGATAAATTAATCAAATAAATAATAAATATTATATAATTAAAGTGGAGGATAAAAGTGAAGAATAAACTAATTAAATAAATAATTAATATTTATTTAATTAATAAAGTGTGGTTAGGTGTCATTTCTACATTCTCTGCCTTCTCCTAGATTGTTTCTCCTTCCTTTTATCCAAATTCCTCCATTTATGCGTTTAAATTCCCCTCTCTCGCTCTATATTTTCAATATCTACGAATGTCTGCAAGCAAGGCGGTAGTGGGGATTTTAATAGCAGTTTCTAGCATCCTCGTTTTTCCTCGCATGACCTGATGTCTCTCCCCTTTTGGAATAGGGAGGCCATACCCATGCCCCTCTCCTCTTGAATGATGATTTTCTCCTACATTAATTATTTTCTTCTATGTGCAGCCTTTAGTTTGTTCATGCACATTTCCTCATTTTTCCTGCCTTGCTTCGTAAATATGGACTACGCCTAGCCGTCCTCCTTTAAGGGTCAACATTAATCCACTATGGGAAGGTGGATATGGGGATGTGGCATCCTTCTCCCCTTGGAAATAAGGCATCCCAACAGACATGGGGATGTGGCATCCTTCTCCCCTTCGGAATAAGGTATTCTAATTTATTAGAAGGTTGTAGATGTTAATTGGTTCAGAAAATTTCTGTGGTGAATTATTTTCTGTGAATTTTACTATAGCCATAATTTATTGGAGAACTGTGGTGTGGAAGGATAAATTAATTAAATAAATAATATTTATTTATTTAATTAAATTGGGAGATAAAGGTGAAGGACAAATTAATTAAATCAAAATCAAAATTTATTTAACCAATATGAGGGATGGAGGTGAAGGATAAATTAATTCAATAGATATAATAAATAAATAAATAATAAATATTTATTTAATGAAAATGGTATAAAAGTGATATGGATAAATTAATTAAATAAATAATAAATATCACTTAATTAAAGTGGGGGATAAAAATGAAAGATAAACTAATTAAATAAATAATGAATATTTATAAATGACTATGCTAGGGTAAAGCCAAGTGTGGTTAGATGTGGTCAATTTTAGGTGTCTACAATACTAATTCCTATTATCACTAGCTCCTAAATTTACATTCCTAATTATAATATACCTTAAAAAAAATGAATTGTAGATTTGCAAGTGTAGACTTGGCCCAAGTCACTTCTATAGTTATTAATCTAAACCTTCACTTTAAGAACTCATACTTCAAATTTATTTGTTGCCAACTACTTCAATAGCCATTATGACTTGACTTAGCACTTGTTGATTCATGTGATTGGTTTTTAGTTTAGAGAAACTTGCTACTCAATTTAAATCATATATGGATCATCTAGGACATCATAGGGAATTCTCATTGAGCACAATTATAGTTTGAAATTCGAGAATAAAAGGAATCTAGCACCATTTATTATCTAATTTTGTAAATATCCTTGGATAGAATGCTGGTATTATATCAAGCCGTGTAAGGTGAACACACACACTCCTTCCTATGACATGATAAAAAACAATGCAAGAAAAAGACACAAGAATGGATAAATCAATATATTAATTAAGTCATGAATGATATATAAATATATAAGGGACGGAATAAATTTCCTCCAATAATAATGGAGAAGACTTGGTAGTTGACTCCCACTAATAGAGAGTGGTGGTGAGTTAACTTCCTCAAAAATGTAAGGAGGTGGCAAGGCAACTCTCACTAATTGGGAAACCTTATTAAGCTTAATGTGTCATGTGTAAATATTTATGTGTATAATACATTAAATAATATATACGCTAACATGGTTCTTCCTTAAACATATCTTAGGTGAGCACAAAGAAACGAGGTCTCAAAAATTAGGTCTAATGAGGTACCCAAGTACAATGTAATCTCTCATAAAGTGGTGAAAGGGAGAAAAATTAGTGGGAAAAACTCCCCCTAAAAGGGAGAAGAAAAGCTAGGATAACTAGAAAGCCCCCCTCGAAGATGATGTTTCCAATATAATAGATCGCACCCCAAGAAGAGCTCGCAGATGAATGAACTCGCTCTCTATAGAAGGTTTGGTGAAATATC
>VDFB02274628.1:0-11568 GCA_007258455.2 Sequoia sempervirens
AGGCGTGGGTTTTTCTAGGTGGTATTGCTGCCTATTGTTTGGTGAAACCATGGTGGTTTTCATCCTCACAAATCTCTATAAATTGGGGCCTTGAGCTAGTGTTATTAAGATTCAGTTTTGTAGGGTAACAGGGTGCTGCTGAATTTACAGGGAATGATAAGAGAAGTCTATTGCTGCATGTAATATTGAAGATTATCAGTAATATACTTGCCTCTCTTTCGGTGGTGGAGTTTTTTCCCTTCAGGGTTTCTCCATGTAAATCTGTTGTTGCATGTGTTATATTGTTCTATCTCTCTCTCATTCTTTCTTCACACTAAGGCTAAGGTTAATCTACATATTTCAGATTTGCATTCACACATGTAAGTTCATATTGCAAGCTTTCTTCACCTTGTTTTTCAACAATTTCCAACCATCTCCAACCCCCAAATTCGAGTTGGGATTACATATTTATCATATTAAAAACATTTCTAACTTCCCAAGTAACTAATCAACTTCTACATGATCTTGAATCTTCATATTCCCATTCTTGCATTTTTGTAACTTTTTAATATGACAATTTTGTAAGAATTGACAACTTTTAACCATAATTGCAAAATGACCCAACCAAGAACTCCTAGGACCTAAAAAAGACTCAAACATGTTAAAAATGGTCTAAATGGCCTTATTACAAGCTTAGATAACCTAACTAACTCAAACTTCACAAATTGGCCTCATGGAGGCTTAAACTTGACAAGGTGCTCTTGCACCAGATTACCATCTGCTCCAATTTTCTTTTTAAAGATCCATTTACAACCAATGGCCTTTCTTCCTTTGGGAAAACTCTCAAGATCCTATGTATCACAAGTATCCAAGGAAACCATTTCCTCATGCACAACTTGTGACCAAAGCTTGTTCTAATTTGAAGACAAAACTTCCCTGTAAGATCTAGGTTCATCATTAGTACTCATCAAAGAAAATATACAACAGAAATCAAGTGGATTATACCTATCAATGGGATTTCGTTGTCTTGTGGATCTTCTCAAAGAAGGTTCTTCTTGTTCCTCAATATGCTCATCATGAGAATCTATCTTAGAACTCTGTGAACTCTCCTCATCCAATCCATCCAATTGTTCTTCAACATGTGCATCTTCATGCTTCTCAGTATTTATCTCAAAATGCATTGTTCGAGAAGTATCCTTCTCCTTTGCTTGTTCTTCTCCTAAATAAGATCTAAATTCCATGAAAATCATATCTCTCAATAAAGTATTTTTTTGGGTTAGAGGATTCCAAAGCTTGTAACCTTTTACATTTTCACCATAACCTATGAATATGCATTTTTGTGCTTTTGGATCCAACTTAGACTGGTTTTCTTTAGGCACATGAACAAAAGCCTCACAACCAAAGATCCTTAAATGTGCAACACTATGTTTCCTACCTAACCAGATTTCATAAGGGGTTTTATCTTCAATAGATGAACTAGGAGATCTATTGATTAAATAACAAGAAGCACTTACAGCCTCAGCCCAAAGGAAACAATCTAGCTTAGCACTACTTAACATACTCCTAGCTCTTTCCATTAAGGTTCGGTTCATCCTTTTTTCTACTCCATTTTGTTGAGGTGTATATGAAGTAGTTTTCTATCTCACAATTCCTGCATGCTTACAATAATCATCAAATTCCTTAGAATAATATTCACCACCATTATATGATCTCAACACTTTTATCTTATGATCTGATTGTTTCTCAACTAAATCCTTAAATTCTTTAAACTTATTGAACACATCAAATTTGTTATGCATAAAATAGATCCAAGTGTATCTTGAGACATCATCAATAAATGTGACATAATATCTATATTTTCCAATAGAGTCAATATCCATAGGACCCATAACATTTGAATGAATAATCTCTAATAATCTTTTATCTTTATTTGCTCCATTAGGAAATGAAGATCTAGATTACTTTCCAAACACACAATTCTCACAAAAATCATTTTTTCCAATCTTATAATCAAGAATACCATCAACCAATTTCTTATCAAGAATGGTCCTAAGACCTTTTTCACCAATGTGGCCCAATCTATGGTGCCACAACATACATGTATTTTCATCTTCAATTACATTGGCTAATTTATTCAAATTGGAGGTATTAAGCTTAAACAAAGTCCCAATCCGAGATCCTTTAGCAACCACCATATTCCCTTTCACCAATCTGCAACCACCTTTGTCAAATGTCACATGCATTCCAGAATCATTGAACTTAGATACATAAAGTAGATTTCTAGCAAGTCCTGGAATATGTAAAACAACATTAAGGGTCTTAACCCTACCATCACTGAAACACAACTTTACCTCTCCTTTTCCCAAAACCTTTGTTGTGCTATTATTTCCAAAGAAAAAATTCCCTCCATCATATGCAGTATACTTAGTGAGTCATATGATGGGAGCAACCTGAATCAATAAGCCAAGAGTTATCACTAATAGTATTAGATGAAATGACCAATGCATCATTACCGTCATCTGAGGATTTCTCTGTAGAAGCATCATAACTCTTTTTCTTGTTCTTACAATCCTTCTTTACATGTCCCAGTTTCCCATAGTTCCAACACTTTACCTTACTCTTACCAGAGATTTTAGACCATCCTTTTGACTTACCCTTTCCTTTCTTGTCTCCCTTAGGTTCCTTTTCTGTAGGCCTACCTCTTACAAACAAGGCATCTTGGGATCCCGTTTTAGACTTCCTCCTCATCTCCTCTAATAGGATAGTAAGAATTATTTTGTCTATCTTAGGATCTGCACCACTACCACTGATAGCAACAATTAGATTTTCCCAAGACTCTGGTAAAGAACAAAGTAACAAAATGCATGTATCTTAATCTTTTAGCTTTACATCTACAAATGCTAACTGGATTAGAATCAAATTGAAAGCATTTAAATGATTTGCAACAGAATCACCATATTTCATCCTTAAAGAATACAACTGTCTTTTCAGATACAACATATTAGTAAGACTTTTAGTTTGATAGATATAACCTATCCTCTTCCACAATTTATATGCGGTAGTTTCAACTGAAACATTCAAGAAAACAACATTAGCAAGACATAACCTTATGGTCCCTCTTTCCTTCTTATCAAGCTTAGCCCAATCCTCATCTGACATCATTGTAGATGGATTTGTCTCACTACAAACAACTAACCACTGATCTCTCTCTTCAAGGAGATACTCTAGTTTTAGTTTCCACATCTCATAACTAGATCCATTGAATCTTTCAATATATAAACGAGAAGTAGAACTCATTGTAACACACTTCTTTTACAAATTTGCAATAACACAATAGTAAAAGTTCCCACTATAGCCAAAAAACCTTCAAACTTTTAAGAGAAAAGCGTCCCAAACTCTAACCAACCATTTTCTCTAATACCAAATGTTGAAAATGAAGGTAATATTGTAGTTTAAAACTTGTAAAACCATGAGACTGTAGATTTAATTAAGTTTTCTTTGTCACAATTCTTTGTGTATGATTATTTGTTTAGATCAATTTTACCAATTATAGAAAGAGACTTAAGATTGTAGAAGAATGAGACAAGAAGATAGAAGTGACGTAGCATATACGTGGAGAAACCCTTTCGAGAAAAAATCCCACCAGAATCAATAGTGCTTGTATCATTTAACCTTAGAACAATATTACAATAATATTGTATCAATCCTTAATTGATATGCTTCCCTGCCTTCAACAATCCTTCTTCACAACCTGCACAAAAATCTCATAGAACAATCATCCACTTGTTGCAATTAATAGACAAATTATGAGCATGTAAACTCATAAGAATTGTACAATACAAGATCATAAATCTCCTCACAAAAATCTACCCCTAGATTGGGCAAGTAGAGTTCCACCATGTAATTTGAAGTCAAACCAAAGTCTTCCTCAATTTAGGCACCCCAAACTAGACACTTAACTGAGCTTTGGTCAAGAAAATATCTTGCAAGATTCACCTCAAAGTCAGCATCCAAGAATGGTCCCACTTGATTGAGCCTTGCAAATATCTTCTCATGCAAAAGGTGTTAACTGAAAGATGCCAACTTGGGCACCCAAGGTGTTCCCAAGTCAATCTTAGTTAATTGAAACATATCTCTCCACCAATTCATGCAAACATTATCCATGATTGATCATTCCCACTTAACTAAAAGTATCCACCTATTATCTGTCATACAATTGAATTCATTAGTCATGCAACTCAAGTCAACTCAAGTCAACTAGCATTCAACTGAAAATAACTACATGCAACTAAAGATAACTGAACCATAACTGAACTGAACTGAACTGATCTGAACTCAACTCAACTCAAGTAAATATCAATCCCTAATTTGTAGGATCAAAACATGCATTACTGAAGTGTTATCAATCCTCCAAATAGTTAACTGAAGCAAGGTGGGTTCCACCTTCCATGTGGGTGCCCCATGTGCTCCTATCTTGCAGGAGCTCTTCTTGGACGCCCCCACATGTTCCTATCATTTAGGAATAATCACAAATGTCAATTTACATGTTCATTTCATTCAAATTTAATTTCTTTCTAGTCCTAGTATTGGGGAACACTTTCCGAGGACTTAGGAGATACATGAAATATGTTTAGGATTGCAATTAAATGGCATCCTATTCCCAACAAATATCTCCAAGGACAATGGACTACTTTTGACATAATATGTAGGTGGGCCATTTTGGTTTTGATTGATGGTGAAAATCTACTTTTGGAAGGATGAAACAGTTTGGAAGAGTTGAGATATGAGTAGGTCGTTGTTTGCATTATGAGATGGAAGTGAGAGTAGTGAAGGGTTGTATTTGTTTGAAGGACAAGTAAATGAAACATTTATGGGTGGTAAGGTAGTAGGATATATAACATGCGATGCCACATAGGAACTAGGGATGCTAGCAGAAATACCCAAGGAAGGGATCACATTACTAACTTGTTGCATTGTTGTTCTGACTTGAGGCTTGGTATAGGTAGGTATTGAGGCAATTGTTGTAGGAGGAGGAATTTGAGTTCCTCCTTGGCTTGTGAAATTTCTTGTAGGTAAAGGAAAACTAGTGGTTGGGGTGAGGTTTTTTCCAAAGATTTGAACTATGTTTTTCACAAGGTCAAGTCCATGTTCACTTGCAAGCATGTGGTGAATGTTATCTATGGTAGGGATGGAAATGGTTGAAATGTTGTCATTTTGCACTTTATGTTTTAAGTTTTCTAGGTCCTCATGAATTTAAATTATGTTTTCTTGCGGGAAAATATCATTCCTTATTTCAACATGCATACTACTTGAAGGAAAAGAGTTGCTAAGGGTGTTGTCCATACTTGGTGTACTAGTGTCAATACTAGGAGTGAAAGAGATAGACAACCCAAGATCCACAATGATTGTGCTATCGCAGGATGACATGAGTCTCAAACTTTGTCTCACTATAGTATTAGCAATAGGACACCAAATACTTATACAAGGGCTACTAAATACACAATGTGAATGCAAATGTAATATAAGCTAAGAACAATGAAATGCTTATAATAAAAAAATTGCAAATTGAAATAGAAAGGAAATAACAGAAAATAGAAACTCAGAAACTAAACTTTGAATGCCTGAAAATGTAGTGTAGAATATGCAAAGGGACTAATTCACCCAAGGTGGTGAATGAGTCCCAGTGATCATTTTTTTCAAAATTTTCAGAATTTTTCAATTGAATTTTATACTTTTTTTATGTTTTATGACCTTTATCTGAGATGCAAATGTAGATTTTGAATGATTTTCAATAAAATGTAATGCAAAAATGCAAGCTATATAAGCTTTCACTAAAGCAAATTTTGAATCTCTAGAATGCAAGTTAACTAACACAAGTCCTAATGCAATGTTAATGTAAGATAAATCTAGGATGATAATGCACCCCAACTTAGCATTATGATGTTCTAAAGGTAGGTTCACCAAAATGGAACCACAAAAATGGGTGGTTAATTAATGATGATTATTAAGTGCAATCACACCCACTTTCAAAGCTATTCCATTCAAGGATAACCCTAGAGATCTCAATGCAAAAGAGAAAGAGATCTTGCAATAGGGCTATTCTAGGGGCTAAAAGTAGACTGATAAGGGGTTCACCACCAAGTTTAGACTTGGAAAAGATAATGAAATGGAAGATGCAACACTCAACCCTAATTAAATGCAAAGTAACACTAAATAACCTAGAAAAGTGAATAAAATGAAACAGAAAACTATAAAACAGAATGTGTGCACCTGGGAAACTAGAGATGGCTGAATGGAGGTCTGAATCACCAGAAAATCTGACTTTAAAGTGGACTAGGACTCATTCGCCAAGCTGGGTGAATCAGTTCAGTTTCTGGAAAATTGTGTAGGAACAAGTTTCAGAAAAAAGGGTATATGAATCTTAAAAATCCTGAAACCTGACTAGAATTGGGACTCATTCGCTAGAAGTGGTGAATCAGTCTAGTTGGGCTTTTCTAAAGCTTCAAAGGTTGATCCTACTCTTCTTTTTCTACTTTGTCCTTCTTGACTAGTTCCCAGATCCGAATCTCTGATTTACAACCAGTAGGTCTTCTCCAAGGTTCTCCAAGGCTTGGTGACAAATTTGACAACTTTGAATAATTTGCAAATTTTCTCCAATCTTGCTCCTTAGGAAATATGCAACCTAAATCTGCAAATACACACAAAGGAGAGGGGAAAATGTTGTGGAGTTAGTGGATAGAGGTTTTCCTTGGCCAAACCCTATTTTGGAAATCAATCCTTGAAATAAAATCAAATAAGAATGGAGAATGATGAATGAACAAATAACAACATTGTAACTCACCAAACCCTAGCAATGAGGTGTTGCAAACATGCATGTAATGGCTCCAATGGATGTAGATCTTGATTCTTACTTGAATTTGATAGATCTTGAATGCAATTTGCTTGAATCACAAAATCCTATGCCACAATTGTTAGCTCTAAAACAATACGATGCATGGAATCTTTGACATGATGATTGATGCTTGAAGAATGCTCTAAAATTCTTGATAATCTACTCTTGAAGATACTTGAATGCTCTTGTGAATTCTTGTGAACACTTGATTGCTAGTTAGATTGCTAGATGTAAATATGAGTGAAAGAACCTTGTATTTATACTCAATTATGCAAGAATTCCTGAAATTCCAACATTACAAGTTGACATCAGATCTAGGAGAATAAAATTATGCTAGAAATTTGAATTAATTTTGATTTTGGGCCACACAGGACTCATCTCCCAAGGTGGCGAATGAGTCCCATCTGGCATAATGTATGGGACCAAAAATCAAAAGTGCTTAGAAAGGTGTAAAAATAGGTTTGGGACCCAAAAATCTAGGTGGGACTCATTCACCCAAGGTAGCAAATGAGTCCTAAATCACTAAATATGGGTCACACAAGCCAGAAACACCTGAATTATGAATGGATAATGATTGGTGTTGGGATTATCCTCAAAAATATGCAATAAATGAGGCTTGTGGATGCAAAATAGGGCCAATTAAAGCATAAGAGAGCCCAATTATTAATGACAAGCCTAGAGGAGTGTGAAAGTGGGTTAGAACACTTTACACCACTTCAAATAAGGCAATATTAATGTTTATTTTAATTAAAAAGAGGTTTATTATGTTTAGTTTGTTAATAAAACCTTAGAAAAGTGTGAGTGTGTTACAACACTTCACAACACTTTATCAAGGTACCATTTAAATCCATTAGTTCACAAGGGCCCAAGACCTAATGTGAATGTTTCAACCACATTACAACACTAAATCAAAGTAACATTAAGCCTAAATCACAAGGGGGGCCCAAACAAGCCAAGAAAAGTAGAAGGGATACTTTTTTTGTGACTCTAGCTGCAAAACAGTTAACAAACTATGCATTATTGAATACCAAAATCCATGATAATTCACATTCCCATAAAAGTGCAAACTATAAAAATAACTATTCAAATGTTTAAATATGAACCTTTGATCCTTTAACACCTACCAAATCACATTTAAATAATAGCTATTGATTTACTTTTGAGCAGCAAGCAAAGAAGCTTTAACTTGTCTGGATAGTAACACATAAAGGAGGGGTCGATTTTCAAATGAGTTTAAACCCTCAAGATTTTATTTAAGTGCCTTTCCATGGTCTATAGTAGGTCACTTTCAAAATATAAGAAAAGTGAATCTTTGTATTGAAAGCCTACATAAGGCATAAACCCTAAGTCTCCTAGGGTTTAGTATTAGAGATAAGCTAACTGTTTTAGGCTATAAGAAATTTTGAAAGTTGATAATCATTCTACACCCTTAATCCTAATACGAACACACCAATATTCTTGATGAAGAATTCTTATGAAAGACTAGCTCAATATTTTTTATGAAGTAACAACAATAGCGTTATATTTATCATGAATCTAGAAATACATTAGCACCATGAAATGACAAATACCTTTGATGTTAACCATATACCTTTTTAGAACCAACAAGCAGAAACACCATGAAAGTATGATCAAGCAACTTTGTGATAAATGAATCATGAACACCATACATGAACTGAATGCAAATGATGAATTTACTACAGCATCATGAATGTAAATGATGAATGATCTAACACCATGAACCATGAACTGAATGATATACCTTATCAACACCATGAAGCAAAAAACTTGTATCTTTGTCCTGAAGCAACTTTGAATGATCAAGCAATTTTGTAATTGTGATACTGTCTTTGCAATTTTTTTCCTTTACAACAATTTCAACTTGCAACTCTCTTTGCATCAACAAACCCCAACTTGTAACATTACCATTTTCACAGTTGCATAACAAGTACCTTCACTTCATTGAAGTAAACCTTTTGGATGCATCAACAAGATAGATGAATGAACAAGTATCAAAACCATGGTGGAGATCAATGAAAAATCCATCAACCTTTGACATCAATGATAAACATCAACACTAATATCCTCAATTAGGGATGTTCAATATTTCAAGTTGGTTCAATTCCACGAGATAACAATAATCAGATCTTATTTCAAATTAGGTATGTCCTCACAAATAATAATCTTAAAAAAATATGTAGAAATGATTTGTAAACTCTTGTAGATGAACAAAAATTCACAAAAACTATGTATTCCTCTTATTATTATGGAAGATCACACTTACATTCAATTCAACCATGAAAATAATAATAGTGATATTATTATCATAATTATTAAAGTCATATCAAAGGGGGCATGTTATAGAAGCCACCATTGAATTATAATCCCTAGGAACTAAGAGAGATCCATGCCCTAACTCAAACAAACAAGCTTTTATAGAAGTCACTTGAACAAAAAATCAATGAAGCTCAAATGCAATCCATGAATGGAATTTCTTAATACTAGATAAGGAATTTCATCCACTAGCTAGTGGTGGAGATCAAGGTATTTTATATTATAATTTCTAATGAAAAACAAATAGGATGTCCAATTTGTTTGATGAATAATATCATAAGAAAATAGATAATTTCATTGAACTTTTCAAGACTCATGTTGAAATAGGCAATTGAGTTCCCACTTTGCATTCTAAATACAAATTCAAAGGATGACAACACTTAAAGGAATAAATCTTGATTACATAATACCCAAGGGACCTATAATTTAGATGCACATATAATAGGATATTCTAAAAATTATTATAATTAATTTATTTCTCTAATTTATTTTCACAATCCTACGAGAAATAGAAAATAGGCTTAATGAATATCAAGTAATATAATGAAAAAAGATGACATGACACCATTTCTTTATAAACATATGAAATAATCATGAACATTTATCCTAGAAACAAAAAATATTTTGAAATTATTATTGAATTAAAGAATAAAAAATTACTACTTATTTAAGGTAAAAATTAGGGTCCATGCATTGTCCTTGCAATTTTGAGGTGAGGACAATAAATCAATGTAGGAAAATTTAAAGAAAATAAATAAAATTTGGGATAAATGGTTCCAAATAGTTTGGAATGTGGTAGTGAAGCTTAAGATTGCACATTCATCACGGTTACTTTACCATCATCCTCTAGTTAGCAACTAGTTAATACATCTTGGTACTTTTCAACTCTAGATCTCATTTTGTGGGTAACCTAAAACTCTTACATTTATTTTGGTTATGCAAAAATGGCCTAATAACGGATTCACAATATTTTCAAGCCTTTTAGACTAGATGAGTTTACTTGACATAATGGTTTGTTAGGCAATGTGGCCAAATTTCTACCTAAATTATGTTTTAATGTTTTACCTAGATTTAATTGTATACCTTTTGATTCAAGCATTGACCCATATTTCAAGAATAGTCATTCACCCAAATAGGTCTCTCATGAACATGAATGGTCCAAATATCATTCATTTCATCTAGGATATGTTTACAATGGTGAAGCAACAAGATTTTTGGGAGGTCATTCATCCTAGTACTACTTCAATTCATGAATTCTTAGCCATGGATTTTTCCCCGATTGAATAAGCCTATTTAGCTTGCTACTCCATTTATCTCAGAGGTAATGCTCATGGAGTGAAGCATTAAGACTTCCTAAGAGGTAACCCCATCTCAATAGTATTTTCAATCAAGCACACTTAACTATGGAGTTTTCCCCAAGATCAAGAACACTTAGCTTGCTACCCCATTAATCTAGGTGATGCTTAAAGAAATAAGCTTTTGGGACTTCTCAAGAGGTAACCTATCTTGGTATACTCCAACTCAAACATGCTTAACCATAGAGTTTCCCCCAATATCAAGGTTAGGGTAGCAAGCTATGTGGATTTGATCTTTTTGGAAACTTTATGGTTAAGTGCATTTGAGTTAGAGTAGTACTAGAATGTATGACATCAAATGAAGTCCTAATGCTTCACTCTTGTGAGCATCACCTAGATGCAATGAGTGTTGAGAAGACCATTCATACTCATAAGAGATAGATTTGTATTTAACTCATGAACTACATTATTAAATCCTAATATAACATCATAATTTGATACCTTTCACAATATTATTCCTCCTTTCTTGTATCTTGTAAGATACAAATGTTGTTATATTTGCTAATATTATTATTTATTCCAACAAAATAGTCCTAGAGGTGCATTTTGATAGGAATGTCCCATATGAATTTTGATGGGAATGTCCCTTACATTATTGTGGTGGTCTTGCCTTCTTTATCTATTGTGTACTACTCTTGTACGTACTCTCAATGCCATGGATGGTCCCCTTAACAACTCATAATTACATAAAGACATTTAGAAGAAGACACAACATATTTGATGGAGGGTGGGGTCACCCCACTAATCGAATCCCCCTCTTAATGCCAATTTTATAGCTTTAATTAATTAAGATTGTTTATGCCTTTAATAAATTATGTACTTTGTTTTCGAACTTGACTAGTTTGTTCAAATTTTAAGTGTAATACTATCATTTAGACATTTTTGAAGGGTGCGTTATAGTTATTTAACATGATTATATAGATAATTCTATTTCATCAAAAAAATAGCACGTAAACATCACGACATCGGGAATATCGTGGGAGACCGATTTGCGCTTAAAAGTGCCGG
>VDFB02274629.1:0-29832 GCA_007258455.2 Sequoia sempervirens
CCACCAGAATCAATAGTGCTTGTATCATTTAACCTTAGAAAAATATTACAATAATACTGTATCAATCCTTAATTGATATGCTTCCCTGCCTTCAACAATCCTTCTTCACAACCTGCACAAAACTCTCATGGAACTCTCATCCACTTGTTGCAATTAATAGACAAATTATGAGCATGTAAACTCATAAGAATTGTACAATACAAGATCATAAAGCTCCTCACAAAAATCTACCCCTAGATTGGGCAAGTAGAGTTCCACCATGTAATTTGAAGTCAAACCAAAGTCTTCCTCAATTTAGGCGCCCCAAACTAGACACTTAACTGAGCTTTGGTCAAGAAAATATCTTGCAAGATTCACCTCAAAGTTAGCACCCAAGAATGGTCCCACTTGATTGAGCCTTGTAAATATCTTCTCATGCAAAAGGTGTTAACTGAAAGATGCCAACTTGGGCACCCAAGGTGTTCCCAAGTCAATCTTAGTTAATTGAAACATATCTCTCCACCAATTCATACAAACATTATCCATGATTGATCATCCCCACTTAACTAAAAGTATCCACCTATTATCTGTCATGCAACTGAATTCATTAGTCATGCAACTCAAGTCAATTCAAGTCAACTAGCATTCAACTAAAAATAACTACATGCAACTGAAGATAACTGAACCATAACTGAACTAAACTGAACTAATCTGAACTCAACTCAACTAAAGTAAATATCAATCCCTAATTTGTAGGATCAAAACATGCATTACTGAAGTGTTATCAATCCTCCAAACAGTTAACTGAAGCAAGGTGGGTTCCACCTTCCATGTGGGTGCCCCATGTGCTCCTATCTTGCAGGAGCTCTTCTTGGACGCCCCCACATGTTCCTATCATTTAGGAATAATCACAAATGTCAATTTACATGTTCATTTCATTCAAATTTAATTTCTTTCTAGTCCTAGTATTGGGGAACACTTTCCAAGGACTTAGGAGATACATGAAATATGTTTAGGATTGCAATTAAATGGCATCCTATTCCCAACAAATATCTCCAAGGATAATGGACTACTTTTGACATAATATGTAGGTGGGTCATTTTGGTTTTGATTGATGGTGAAAATCTACTTTTGGAAGGATGAAACAGTTTGGAAGAGTTGAGATATGAGTAGGTCGTTGTTTGCATTATGAGATGGAAGTGAGAGTAGTGAAGGGTTGTATTTGTTTGAAGGACAAGTAAATGAAATGTTTATGGGTGGTAAGGTAGTAGGATATATAACATGCGATGCCACATTGGAACTAGGGATGCTAGCGGAAATACCCAAGGAAGGGATCACATTACTAACTTGTTGCATTGTTGTTCTGACTTGAGGCTTGGTATAGCTAGGTATTGAGGCAATTGTTGTAGGAGGAGGAATTTGAGTTCCTCCTTGGCTTGTGAAATTTCTTGTAGGTAAAGGAAAACTAGTGGTTGGGGTGAGGTTTTTTCCAAAGATTTGAACTATGTTTTTCACAAGGTCAAGTCCATGTTCACTTTCAAGCATGTGGTGAATGTTATCTATGGTAGGGATGGCAATGGTTGAAATGTTGTCATTTTGCACTTTATGTTGTAAGTTTTCTAGGTCCTCATGAATTTAAATTATGTTTTCTTACGGGAAAATATCATTCCTTATTTCAACATGCATACTACTTGAAGGAAAAGAGTTGCTAAGGGTGTTGTCCATACCTAGTGTACTAGTGTCAATACTAGGAATGAAAGAGATAGACAACCCAAGATCCACAACGATTGTGCTATCATAGGATGACATGAGTCTCAAACTTTGTCTCACTATAGTATTAGCAATAGGACACCAAATACTTATACAAGGGCTACTAAATACACAATGCGAATGCAAATGTAATATAAGCTAAGAACAATGAAATGCTTATAATAAAAAAATTGGAAATTGAAACAAAAAGGCAATAACAGAAAATAGAAGCTCAAAAACTAAACTTTGAATGCCTGAAAATGTAGTGTAGAATATGCAAAGGGACTAATTCACCCAAGGTGGTGAATGAGTCCCAGTGATCATTTTTTTCAAAATTTTCAGAAATTTTCAATTGAATTTTATACTTTTTTATGTTTTATGACCTTTATCTGAGATGCAAATGTAGATTTTGAATGATTTTCAATAAAATGTAATGCAAAAATGCAAGCTATATAAGCTTTCACTAAAGCAAATTTTGAATCTCTAGAATGCAAGTTAACTAACACAAGTCCTAATGCAATGTTAATGTAAGATAAATCTAGGATGATAATGCACCCCAACTTAGCATTATGATGTTCTAAAGGTAGGTTCACCAAAATGGAACCACAAAAATGGGTGGTTGATTAATGATGATTATTAAGTGCAATCACACCCACTTTCAAAGCTATTCCATTCAAGGATAACCCTAGAGATCTCAATGCAAAAGAGAAAGAGATCTTGCAATAGGGCTATTCTAGGGGCTAAAAGTAGACTGATAAGGGGTTCACCACCAAGTTTAGACTTGGAAAAGATAATGAAATGGAAGATGCAACACTCAACCCTAATTAAATGCAAAGTAACACTAAATAACCTAGAAAAGTGAATAAAATGAAACAGAAAACTACAAAACAGAATGTGTGCACCTGGGAAACTAGAGATGGCTGAATGGAGGTCTGAATCACTAGAAAATATGACTTTAAAGTGGACTAGGACTCATTCGCCAAGCTGGGTGAATCAGTTCAGTTTCTGGAAAATTGTGTAGGAACAAGTTTCAGAAAAAAGGGTATATGAATCTACAAAATCCTGAAACCTGACTAGAATTGGGACTCATTCACTAGAAGTGGTGAATCAGTCTAGTTGGTCTTTTCTAAAGCTTCAAAGGTTGATCCTACTCTTCTTTTTCTGCTTTGTCCTTCTTGACTAGTTCCCAGATCTGAATCTCTAATTTACAACCAGTAGGTCTTCTCCAAGGTTCTCCAAGGCTTGGTGACAACTTTGACAACTTTGAATAATTTGCAAATACACACAAAGGAGAGGGGAAAAGTTTGTGGAGTTAGTGGATAGAGGTTTTCCTTGGCCAAACCCTATTTTGGAAATCAATCCTTGAAATAAAATCAAATAAGAATGGAGAATGATGAATGAACAAATAACAACATTGCAACTCACCAAACCCTAGCAATGAGGTGTTGCAAACATGCATGTAATGGCTCCAATGGATGTAGATCTTGATTCTTACTTGAATTCGATAGATCTTGAATGCAATTTGCTTGAATCACAAAATCCTATGCCACAATTGTTAGCTCTAAAACAATACGATGCATGGAATCTTTGACATGATGATTGATGCTTGAAGAATGCTCTAAAATTCTTGATAATCTACTCTTGAAGATACTTGAATGCTCTTGTGAATTCTTCTGAACACTTGATTGCTTGTTAGATTGCTAGATGTAAATATGAGTGAAAGAACCTTGTATTTATACTCAATTATGCAAGAATTCCTGAAATTCCAACACTACAAGTTGACATCAGATCTAGGAGAATAAAATTATGCTAGAAATTTGAATTAATTTTGATTTTGGGCCACACAGGACTCATCTCCCAAGGTGGCGAATGAGTCCCATCTGGCATAATGTATGGGACCAAAAATCAAAAGTGCTTGGAAAGGTGTAAAAATAGGTTTGGGACCCAAAAATCTAGGTGGGACTCATTCGCCCAAGGTGGCGAATGAGTCCTAAATCACTAAATCTGGGTCACACAAGCCAGAAACACCTGAATTATGAATGGATAATGATTGGTGTTGGGATTATCCTCAAAAATATGCAACAAATGAGGCTTATGGATGTAAAATAGGGCCAATTAAAGCATAAGAGAGCCCAATTATTAATGAAAAGCCTAGAGGAGTGTGAAAGTGGGTTAGAACACTTTACAACACTTCAAATAAGGCAAGATTAATGTTTATTTTAATTAAAAATAAGTTTATTATGTTTAGTTTGTTAATAAAACCTTAGAAAAGTGTGAGAGTGTGTTACAACACTTCACAACACTTTATCAAGGTACCATTTAAATCCATTAGTTCACAAGGGCCCAAGACCTAATGTGAATGTTTCAACCACATTACAACACTAAATCAAAGTAACATTAAGCCTAAATCACAAGGGGGGCCCAAACAAGCCAAGAAATGTAGAAGGGATACTTTTTTTGTGACTTCAGCTGCAAAATAGTTAACAAACTATGCATTATTGAATACCAAAATCCATGATAATTCACATTCCCATAAAAGTGCAAACTATAAAAATAACTATTCAAATGTTTAAATATGAACCTTTGATCCTTTAACACCCGCCAAATCACATTTAAGTAATAGCTGTTGATTTACTTTTGAGCAGCAAGCAAAGAAGCTTTAACTTGTCTGGACAGTAACACATAAAGGAGGGGTCAATTTTCAAATGAGTTTAAACCCTCAAGATTTTATTTAAGTGCCTTTCCATGGTCTATAGTAGGTCACTTTCAAAATATAAGAAAAGTGAATCTTTGTATTGAAAGCCTACATAAGGCATAAACCCTAAGTCTCCTAGGGTTTAGTATTAGAGATAAGCTTACTATTTTAGGTTGTAAGAAAATTTGAAAGTTGATAATCATTCTACACCCTTAATCCTCATAGGAACACACCAATATTCTTGATGAAGAATTCTTATGAAAGACTAGCTCAATATTTTTTATGAAGTAACAACAATAGCATTATATTTATCATGAATCTAGAAATACATTAGCACCATGAAATGACAAATACCTTTGATGTTAACCATATACCTTTTTAGAACCAACAAGCAGAAACACCATGAAAGTATGATCAAGCAACTCTGTGATAAATGAATCATGAACACCATACATGAACTGAATGCAAATGATGAATTTACTACAGCATCATGAATGTAAATGATGAATGATCTAACACCATGAACCATGAACTGAATGATATACCTTATCAACACCATGAAGCAAAAAACTTGTATCTTTGTCCTGAAGCAACTTTGAATGATCAAGCAATTTTGTAATTGTGATACTGTCTTTGCAATTTTTTTCCTTTACACCAACTTCAACTTGCAACTCTCTTTGCATCAACAAACCCCAACTTGTAACATTACCATTTTCACAGTTGCATAACAAGTACCTTCACTTCATTGAAGTAAACCTTTTGGATGCATCAACAAGATAGATGAATGAACAAGTATCAAAACCATGGTGGAGATCAATGAAAAATCCATCAACCTTTGACATCAATGATAAACATCAACACTAATATCCTCAATTAGGGATGTTCAATATTTCAAGTTGGTTCAATTCCACGAGATAACAATAATCGGATCTTATTTCAAATTAGGTATGTCCTCACAAATAATAATCTTAAAAAAATATGTAGAAATGATTTGTAAACCCTTGTAGATGAACAAAAATTCACAAAAACTATGTATTCCTCTTATTATTATGGAAGATCACACTTACATTCAATTCAACCATGAAAATAATAATAGTGATATTATTATCAGAATTATTAAAGTCATATCAAAGGGGGCATGTTATAGAAGCCACCATTGAATTATAATCCCTAGAAACTAAGAGAGATCCATGCCCTAACTCAAACAAACAAGCTTTGATAGAAGTCACTTGAACAAAAAATCAATGAAGCTCAAATGCAATCCATGAATGGAATTTCTTAATACTAGATAAGGAATTTCATCCACTAGCTAGTGGTGGAGATCAAGGTATTTTATATTATAATTTCTAATGACAAACAAATAGGATGTCCAATTTGTTTGATGAATAATATCATAAGAAAATAGATAATTTCATTGAACTTTTCAAGACTCAAGTTGAAATAGGCAATTGAGTTCCCACTTTGCATTCTAAATACAAATTCAAAGTATGACAACACTTAAAGGAATAAATCTTGATTACATAATACCCAAAGGGACCTATAATTTAGATGCACATATAATAGGATATTCTAAAAATTATTATAATTAATTTATTTCTCTAATTTATTTTCACAATCCTACGAGAAATAGAAAATAGGCTTAATGAATATCAAGTAATATAATGAAAAAAGATGACATGACACCATTTCTTTATAAACATATGAAATAATCATGAACATTTATCCTAGAAACAAAAAATATTTTGAAATTATTATTGAATTAAAGAATAAAAAATTACTACTTATTTAAGGTAAAAATTAGGGTCCATGCATTGTCCTTGCAATTTTGAGGTGAGGACAATAAATCAATGTAGGAAAATTTAAAGAAAATAAATAAAATTTGGGATAAATGGTTCCAAATAGTTTGGAATGTGGTAGTGAAGCTTAAGATTGCACATTCATCACGGTTACTTTACCATCATCCTCTAGTTAGCAACTAGTTAATACATCTTGGTACTTTTCAACTCTAGATCTCATTTTGTGGGTAACCTAAAACTCTTACATTTATTTTGGTTATGCAAAAATGGCCTAATAACGGATTCACAATTTTTTCAAGCCTTTTAGACTAGATGAGTTTACTTGACATAATGGTTTGTTAGGCAATGTGGCCAAATTTCTACCTAAATTATGTTTTAATGTTTTACCTAGATTTAATTGTATACCTTTTGATTCAAGCATTGACCCATATTTCAAGAATAGTCATTCACCCAAATAGGTCTCTCATGAACATGAATGGTCCAAATATCATTCATTTCATCTAGGATATGCTTACAATGGTGAAGCAACAAGATTTTTGGGAGGTCATTCATCCTAGTACTACTTCAATTCATGAATTCTTAGCCATGGATTTTTCCCCAATCGAATAAGCCTATTTAGCTTGCTACTCCATTTATCTCAGAGGTAATGCTCATGGAGTGAAGCATTAAGACTTCCTAAGAGGTAACCCCATCTCAATAGTATTTTCAATCAAGCACACTTAACTATGGAGTTTTCCCCAAGATCAAGAACACTTAGCTTGCTACCCCATTAATCTAGGTGATGCTTAAAGAAATAAGCATTTGGGACTTCTCAAGAGGTAACCTATCTTGGTATACTCCAACTCAAACATGCTTAACCATAGAGTTTCCCTCAATATCAAGGTTAGGGTAGCAAGCTATGTGGGTTTGATCTTTTTGGAAACTTTATGGTTAAGTGCATTTGAGTTAGAGTAGTACTAGAATGTATGACATCAAATGAAGTCCTAATGCTTCACTCTTGTGAGCATCACCTAGATGCAATGAGTGTTGAGAAGACCATTCATACTCATAAGAGATAGATTTGTATTTAACTCATGAACTACATTATTAAATCCTAATATAACATCATAATTTGATACCTTTCACAATATTATTCCTCCTTTCTTGTATCTTGTAAGATACAAATGTTGTTATATTTGCTAATATTATTATTTATTCCAACAAAATAGTCCTAGAGGTGCATTTTGATAGGAATGTCCCATATGGATTTTGATGGGAATGTCCCTTACATTATTGTGGTGGTCTTGCCTTCTTTATCTATTGTGTACTACTCTTGTACGTACTCTCAATGCCATGGGTGGTCCCCTTAACAACTCATAATTACATAAAGACATTTAGAAGAAGACACAACATATTTGATGGAGGGTGGGGTCACCCCACTAATCGAATCCCCCTCTTAATGTCAATTTTATAGCTTTAATTAATTAAGATTGTTTATGCCTTTAATAAATTATGTACTTTGTTTTCGAACTTGACTAGTTTGTTCAAATTTTAAGTGTAATACTATCATTTAGACATTTTTGAAGGGTGCGTTATAGTTATTTAACATGATTATATAGATAATTCTATTTCATTAAAAAAAATAGCACGTAAACATCACGACATCGGGAATATCGTGGGAGACCGATTTGCGCTTAAAAGTGCCGGTAAGGTAAAGGTTTCAGTTTTATACGACCGCCATCTGAAACATCCTGAGTTGTTCCAGAAGAGGGAAGAGATGGCATACCCGCTTCAACAGCCCCAAGCAGTGTGCGTTGTGGCCCAGCACTTCTGCGCTCCCTACCTAATTGAACTCACTGTGCAGAGAAAACTCCTAACTCTCAGCGGAGGGGACTTCACCGTCACCGATGCCAACGGTAACGTCGTCTTCAAAGTCGCCGGCAAGGTATTGAGCCTCCACGACCGCCGCCTTCTGCAGGACGCCGCTGGAAATCCCCTGCTCACCATGAAAGAAAAGGTAAATTCAATCCTAACTAATGTCAATGAATTGAATTAGAGGATTTAATTGGGGTGTATTGCAGACGTTTTCGATGCACAGCCGATGGGAAGCATTCAAGGGGGACACCTCCGATCACCAGAGTTTTCTCTTCGCTGCGAAGAAATCATCGCTGTTTCAGCTGAAGACGGCGCTTGATGTGTTCATGGCCGGTAATAAGGACCAAAAACTCTCTGATTTTCATGTCAAGGGCAGCTATTTCGACCGATCCTGTACAGTTTATCAAGGCGCCCGGATTGTTGCAGAGGTGAAGAATAAAATTGGCCCTAATTTGGTACTCTGCTTTTTGTTTTGCTGTTTTATTTGGAGATAAATATGGTTTGTTTTGTATGAATCAGATGAAGAGGAAATACACGGTGACAAACGTGTTGATTGGGAAGGACACGTTTTCAGTGATCGTGCAGCCCGGTGTGGATTACGCCTTCATTGTTGCTCTCATCGTTATTCTGGACGAGATCAACAAAGAAGGTACCTCTGAAGACTAGACAAGTCTTTTTGATTTGGATCCACAACACGTCTGGACACAATGTTTCTATTTACTTGCCTATTTTAACTCACTTAATTGCCGATGAACTAAATGCTTGGATAAGCTTTTTTAATGGGAAAATTGTCACTTGTTAATTCTGTTCAAAAGTTGCCGTAATTAGAATTTCTATTTACTTATTTATTTTAACTCACTTAATTGCCAATGAACTAAATGTTTGGATAAGCTTTTTTATTGGGAAAATTGTCACTTGTTAATTCTGTTCAAAAGTTGTCGTAATTTGAATTTTGTGATATTGCTATCAGGATTCAATAGTGTAGTTTTACTAGTCAAATTCATTGACCCTACTTATCAATTAGTTAGAAATAAAAACTCAACCTACTTAATGGGTAAATTAAACTATACTAATAAGTTGAAGTGTTTCAATTTGACTAACATTAAACCAAGTTAATTTATTATAACAACATTTATTTTCAAAGTTAGTTATTGTAAGGAGTTAAGAATAATGTTTTTAGTTTATTGGTATTTGTGAAATTTTAGTAAATATTAGGTCATGTTTTTTTTGGTGGCGCAAAAATTTTATGGGTTACAAAGAATAATTTTAATTAATATATACATTGCAAAGAAGTTATTATGGATGACAAGTATTTTTTAAGAAATTTTAGAAACTATCATTAGTATTATTTTGTAAATATGTGAAATATGGATTATGGATGTTAATTTACGTGTATTGTTGTTTGAAAGTCATGCTAGCATCTAGAGGATTGAGAAATACATTTGTTCGTTTACGTACATAGTGACAAAAAATTCTTCAAACAAATTTGCCAACGTAGTTGAATAGTCATGAAAATAATTTAACATATGTAAAACTTAATACTAAACAATTTAAATAACAAGAGATAATAAGAGATAGAATCAAATCATCAACCATGCTTTCAAATCAAACTATTTTTTTATAGCCACAAATAATGATGTATAAATTAATAATTGACTTTGATTGATAATCGATAAGGAAACAACCATTCTAACTAGGATGCCTATGGAGGAATATTTCAGCATGGATAATGGCCTAAAAATGCATTGAAAGATCATGTATTGCATATCTAAATGGATGCACTAGAAGAATCTTGGAAATAAGGTGTTGGAGAGAATAAATAAATTCATTTCCAAACATATAAGAAGTTGTTTGGTTTTAGAAAGAGAATATGTGTTCCATTTTTTAACTAGCATTTGGAAGAGCATATAACATTATTTTTGTTTGTTGGAAAGGAGGCATATATAATGGTAATATGGTTGATTTTTATTTTTTATTGGACATTAGCACAATCACAAACATACATGTGCCAATGCTAACATCCATATGGAACAAAACACAAAAACAAATGGATACAAAACACAATGAGATAACAATTTTAACATTTGTACTTCAAAATATATTACAAAATGGTCTAAAACACATGAATAATGCATGCCCTAAAATAGGTACAATTTGTAATGTAAAAATTTTAGGATATACAATTTTTGACCTTACATTTTCCCTCACTTTAGCAAGTTGACAAAAACAAGTGAATAGGATACATTAAACTAGATAGATGTAAATACAAGGCATAAAATGGAAAGGGGATAATACAAGTCACACAACATGATCTTTGAGTGAGGGGTCCATGTCCCAAAGAAAAGACCTACAATATAGAATGTCAAAAAAATGAAAAAATTGCATAACAAATACATCAAAAAAGAATTATTTTGTAATAAAAATGAATTAGAAACACATGGAATGAAATTACAAATACATATGAAAGATAGAGAATTATAACACAAATGTTTCAAAACACATAAAATCGTATCACAAATGTTCAAAAAAACACAAAATGATCATAACACCCAATATTTATAAAATAAAAACAATTTAAGTCATGACATTAACATATTTAAAATTAATAATTAATATAGACCCAAAAAATAAATTTAAATTCTTAACCAAATTGAGGACAAAATTCAAATTCCAAAATTTAGGCATGAAAGACCAAGGCATGGGCATTAGGCACCTAGGTCTAAGCAATTTTGTCTCTACAAAATCTCGAAAATTAAGCATTTACTTAAGTTTCCCAAAAAGGTGGTAGAACAGGTACACTACAAGAATAATTAAATCAAAGAGGATGCCAAACCTACTGTGAAATCATGAGCGACAATAATTTATCACTACATTTAGCCCCCACTTTAGCGAGGGTATGTACATACTCCATACCCATAGTAAAGTATGGAGAAGCCAAAGAGTCCTTTCATCAAAACATTGGAGAGGTAAGACAACACTAAGTTGAGAGATGTAATAGTCCCCTAGACTTAAGATCATACCAAACTACAATGTTAAGATAAAATTCCCCACACACATGTAAGACATGATGTAAGAAGCCATATAATATTCCTAACATACATAGAGCATACATGAAGAATACACATAGTATACACAAAGCATACAATAAGCATACATGAAGCATAGAGCATATAACAACAATTTCAGTACACACTATTTATAACAAACTTCTTTGAGTCAATAGGGTAAGGAGACCTCGATATGAAAGGTTGTCTCAATACCAAGCAGCATCTCTCAAATGTACATACATAGATGAATTCTAAAGAGGAAAAAAGAATATAGAGAGTCAATCGATTTCTTCAAATGAAGAAAACTTACAAATAGATGAGAAATCAATACATTCGAGAAGGGTACATGAATCAGGCACTATCTTGCTCTCTTGCTAGGGTTCATCAACATTATAAATCCCCCATGGACCACAAACTAGAAATTTGTGTTATGTTAGGTGACCATGGATGTGACATGTTGATGCTTAAAACCTTCACTCTAGGAAAACAATGTCTTATGGGAAGTTTCATATATGTGGGACTTAATTTTGCTATATGTGAAATGACCTCTGAGATTTTAGAAGCCGACTCTTCAACTACTTTGGGAGGAAAGGGTGAGAAGAAAAGCAAGAAAAACATAAAGAAAACTAAGGTAATACACCATAAACACTTTTGGTATCCCACTACTAACTTGCATAATATAGATCAAAACCTTAAAACATCATAGACAATTTAAAAGAGCACTTGCATGATTTAAATCCTGTAATATTTATCAAAGCTTATACTATAGAAGAAAAGAATCAAAAATTAAAAAAGCAGCCATTAATTTCACATAGCTTGATATATAACACCACTTCCTCTTCATTGTTGGGTGGAGAACAAATTACAAAGGCCTAAAGGCACAATGTAAAATATTCAATCCTTCTCGTGAGGGTCACCTACTAAGGTCTCTGAAAATGTAAGCAAAAACTTTGTTATCTCTATTCCAAACTAAAAATTACAATGGTATTCTCCTTGAGAAAAAAATTGAATTCTTTCCAAGAGGAACCCATTCAAAAGATAACACCCCAGAGTATATAGGCATTGTTGCTCTACATGGTTGGGACTCTCGAGGTTCATAAAACACAACACTTGGAGCCCTCAAGACACCTGGATTCTTCCACTCACTCCCATAATGAAGAGTCAACAATAGGATCAGATATTGGAAATTTTTTGACACGCATGCATATATGATCTACAGATCCTAGGCATGGCATCTACCTTAATGCTCAACAACCTCTAGATGTTGATGTGTACCCTACTCAGACTACTCATGGAATCCCATGAAGGGGACTCTTCTGCTCATCGAAACACACAATGATACCACGCAGAAGCTGGTTTCTATCCCTTTGAATCCACCTACTTCAATGAACCGACAATGTCAGTGCCACCACGTGGTGCTATCTCAAAAGATAGTTGAGCACTACTTGCAGTGCGTGAGCATAGTGGTGCCACGTGTTGCTAGCAGGGGGAATCCCATACATAAAGTGAAACCTGCTAAGGCATTGAGATAAAGAGAAGGTCAAAGTTGGACACCTGACTTATACAGTCGTGTTTAACAAGGTGCTAAGGCACATATCTCAAAAGTGTGGATCTAATCCACATGAAAAATAAAAGCCCACAAAATAGCAAGTTGTGTTATGCTAGGTGGCTTATGAGTAAGTGAAAGCATCACATGTTAGTAAAGTTCATTTTTTACTAGGTGAATTTCACAAGAAGAAAATGAAAAAAAACACAAACTAGTAAATTCCATTGTTTAATAGGTGAGTTTCATGTCAACAATATCATAAATTACAGGTCAATCAAAACGCGTTGTTTGTTGGGCAACTCTTATAAAGTGCTACAAAGATGATCAAGAGATGTTATGATAGCACAACCAGCTTCATGGTGTCTAAACAAAGTGAAACACATAGTGGAATGTATGCCCCCACCTTAAAGTAATTGCTAACACCAGTCGAGAGAAATTTTCTTTAAGGTAGAAATAGTGATATATGTAAAATAGGCATGAAAGCTTTATGGGAGCCATATGTTGAGTGATATGTTTCCAAAATATACAATGTGACAAAGGGTTTCATTCTAAGAAAAATAAGTCAAAGCAATGCCACATATAACAATCAATCTTGTATAATAGCACATAAGGGATCCAAAGATCTAGGGTCAGTGTGAATGATAAATAATGCATATCAAAGTGATAATTTTGAATTGACATCATTCCCAAAATACAGTGTAACTATGACTACAAAGGAAGAAGAGAAGATGAAAAGAAAAATAAATTTTGGGTCAACATGGAAGAGACCTAAATGCCTTGATGTTTTGCACCGTCTCCAAAGGGAATAAAAAGTGAATTTATGATAAATGAAAGAATAGAGTTACATATAGAGGAATGTCATGACAAATTCCATTCCCTTTGTATCCTTGTGCACACAAGAACATAAAGGGTCATCCAAAGAGAAATAACAAACAAAATATACACCAAGAAGCACATTATAGGGATAATAGTACATGCAAACATAATACAAAGAAAAAGGGTACCACACTTGCGAGCCAATCTATTGCTAATCATTTGCTTCCCAATTATGCTCATCATATAGAGATGGAAGAAAATATGCTAAAGGGACTATCGTGAGTTTGGTACAAGGAGAATCACCTGATTCAACACATGGTGGATTGCTTGCTAGAGAAGGATCATCACGCATGCCCCCAAAAGCTAAGTTCATTGATTCCAAAAGAATCAAAGATAATTCTTTATGAATTTCTAATGGTTCATCAATGTTATCATCCAAATCAGTGTTGGAGTAATACTATAATTGGTGTTATGGTAGTGTTACCAATGTGGTAGCAAGCACTGCCAGTCATAGGAGAAGAAAGAGATTTGAGAAGAGGGATGAGAGAATCCTGTGGACTCAATGGTGGAAAAGGTGATGAACTTTTCAAATTTTGGCTTGGTTGAGAAAGGTAATGCTCAAGTTCATGTTTTGGTGACAAGGGTGAAAAAAAAGTGAGGAGATGGTGAATATGGGTGAGAAAGAGGAACCTCATCAAGATTTGATTGCATGGGAGAAGGATCATTAGGTAAAGATTCACCACCTTCAACAAGCTGGCGATCCATAGAATGATGTTGTCTCCTATTTTCTTTCACATATCAATTTTTTTGTGTACAAGTCAAAACTTGTGTAGGGGGAACTTGGGTGTTTTCCAACATCAATTCCTTTTCTTCCTTTGCAGGAGGAACAAAAGGAACCACCGAAGGTTGGGAGACCACAAAAGGAGGAGGTTTTTGCACACTGGACTTCTTTCCTATAGAATCCAAAGAGATAGGAGGAAAAAAAGTAATTCTAGGAGTTCGGGGAGGTCTAGGCTATGTCAGGTGTTTTCCTCGTGGTCTTGAATAGGATGGCGGAGGTGGAATTTCAGCATAGACACCAAACACTCAAGGTCGGGGGAGGATACCTAGTTTGGGTCATAATTCATTTGCTATCTCTAGGACATGACAAACATATATCATAGCCACAAGAGACTAAGGAGCCTCAAGGGTAGTAATTAGAATGGTAGGGAGGTTCTTTTGATAGATAGTTGAGAAATGTGGCTAGATTTAAACTTTTAATAAGATAAAAAATAGTATCATCACAGGGTTGAATGGGTTAGGTTGGTTGTGGAAAAAATTAATCAAGTAAAAAGTTCCCACAAAGAGATAAGGGCCTAAACCCACTATGAGGTATAGTGTGCACATTTTCTTCAAATGGAAAATTTAGGAATTTATGGATGATGAAAACAGACACACTCGTGGAAGTAATCCATGGGTGACCTAATTCACACAAAATTGATCTAAGGTAACAACTATGATAAAAGGCACATCCAAGGTTTTTGGTCTGACCTGGACACAAAGGGTCAAGGTTCCAATGGTAGGGCGAGTGGAACCATCATGTGCTCTAATTGAGACTTATGATGGTTCATACTTGTATTGGTATAAATCATGCAAATAAAGGAACTCTTCATTGTGCTGGGAAATTGTGTCTCAACCTTTCAATTATATAATGATTATTGTTGATATAAAAAATGGTTTTGTTAGTTAAGATGTGGGGTTCAAAGTTTTCCTAACCTAAGTCATGGGGTTCTAAATTTTCATAACCTCTTGACTTAGCAATCTCTTTGTTTTTGGTGAGTCACGGGTTTTCAAAACTTCACAACCTTCGATAGGAGGTTATGAGTTTTGGATTTTTAGCGACTTAGCAATCTCTTTGTTGTTGGCGAGTCGTGGGTTTTTAGAACTTCATAACCTCCAACAAGAGGTTCTGAGGTTTGGGTTTTTAGCGACTTAGCGATTGAGTGATAAGGAGGAAGGAAGTGCTCCGAGTGGGACCCAACCATAATGACATGTGACAAAAATTTAGTGAATGGAGTGATGGTCTATTGTGTCATTGGTGGAGTTGATGCAATATAAATCTAGACTATTAATTATTAGGGTTTAGATCTAATGGTGGATATTTTGTTCATATGTCTTTCCCTAGAATGGAACTCTATTTTGTGAGGGTGTTGCATTATGGCTTTGATTCGGTGCAATAGTAAGAGGCAGTGCGAGAGAGATAATGATGTCTTCTAAGATCTTGTAAGTAGTCAAGTTGTCTCTTGATCTATGAGTGGTGATACTCATGTGAGAATCTTTCTCTACAAGTATATTGTAATCTTTTTGATTTACTGAATAATAGATTGGGCGTCTTTTGGAGTGTGGGGTTTTCCTCCCGAAAGGGTTTTCCCCATGTAAATCACTGTCATGGTATGCATGATATTTATGTTTATTTTGTTTATGTAACTGTTAAAGATCTATAAAAGTTATACATTATTCTCCTCTCAAGATTAGTGTAGGAAGTTGTTTTGCTACCTTAGCTTCCTTACAAGTGGTATTAGAGCTTGATGACCTTTGGTTTTAGTTGTGGGTTGTTGGGTTTTTTTAACTAATCCAGATTTGAGTGGGAGCTTGTGCAGAAGACACTTTATGATCTTGTTGTAGGAATTTTCAGATGGCAAGTTCATCAGGGAGAATAGAGGTGGATAAATTTTCTAGAAATATTTTTAAAATATGGAAGTTGAAGATGGAGGATCTATTGATAGATCGAGATATGTGGGAAGTTGTTGATGAGAATGTTTCAAGGCCTAAAGATCCTACTCAGGCTGCTCAATATGATGTTATGGATTGTAAAGCCAAGGGTCTAATTAGATTGTGCCTGGCAGACTCTATTTTAATCAATGTCCATGAGAGACCTCTACACAGAAACTATGGAGGAAGCTTGGTGAGATGTATGAAGCCAAATCTTTAGTGAAAAAGATTTTCTTGAGGAAGAAATTATATTCCTTGAGAATGGAAGAGGGTGGATGGATTACAAGACACCTAGAAGCATTCAATATGTTGGTAGCTTAGTTGGCATCAGTTGGTGTCAAAATGGATGGGGAAGAGAAATGTTAGATCTTGCTTTGTTATTTGCCTGATTCATGGGATTCTCTTGTTATGGCTATTGGGAGTACTTATGTTATATTGAAGACTGGAGATGTGGTGGGTTCTTTGCTTTTTGAAGAGATGAGGAGGAAGGTATCCATCAGTGCCAAGGAGGCCTTGAATGTTCGTGGAAGACCTAAGGAAAAAGGAAAAAGTAATGAGAAGCATGACAAATCCAAGTCTAGGGGGAGATCTAAGTCTCCTGGAAAGTCCAAAGCTATTTGTTGGAACTACAGTAAGCTTGGACATGTTCAAAATGACTGCAAAGAAGAAAAGAAGAAGAAAAAGAAGAAATTTGATTCTAATTTTGAGTCTGAGAAGGGAGATGGTGATGCATTTATTGCATCTTTGGAAACTTGTGTAGGTAATGGTGCATGGTTAATTGACTTAGGTGCATCTTTCCATATGACCTTTAATAGAGATTGGTTTTTCTGAATATGAAGAATTTGATGGAGGTAAGGTGTACTTGGGTGATGATTCTCATTTAGACATTGTTGACCATGGTAAAGTTAAAATCAAGTTTTCTAATGGTAGAATAAAAAGGATTAATAATGTGTTGCATATCCCTGGTTTAGCACAAAATCTATTATCTATGAGTAAACTAATAGATGCAGGTGTGCAGGTAGTATTTTTTGATTCAGGATGCAAGATGGTCAGAGGTACTATGATGATTTCTATAGGTGTCAAATATGGTACATTGTATAAGCTTGATGCATGCACTGTTGAGTGCAATAGTACTTCTATGAAAAGCAAGTCTGTGGAAGAAGTGAAGGTTTCACCTTCAGCAGATGGTCATGGCTTTTGAGTACCCGAGGGTGCTCTTTCTTCTGAAACAAAGTTACCTACAGAGAAAACTATGTTATAGCACTAGAGACTTGGCCACATTGGACAAAAGGGTCTAATGACCTTGAAAAATAAAAACCTTTTTGAAGGTTTGTTTGATTGTAATATTGAATTTGATTTATGTGAGCATTGTATTTATGGAAAACAAAACCGCGTTCATTTTTACTCGAGTTCTCATAAATCTTGTGGTGTATTGGATATTATTCATTCTAATGTGTTTGGTCCTGTAGATGTTCCTTCGATTGGTAAATCCATATATTATAGTTCATTTATTGATGATTATAGTAGAAGGACATGGGTATATTTTCTAAAGAGTAAATCTGAAGTTTTCAATCGATTTAAAGAATTTAAAGCAATGGTTGAGTTATTGACTGGAAAGAAAATAAAGTATTTGAGGATTGATAATGGCGGTGAATTTCTCTCTAATAATTTTGATAGATTATGTAAAGATTGTGGTATTTATAGACAAAAGACAACTTTGTATTCTCCACAACAAAATGGAGTTGTAGAAAGAAAGAATAGTACACTGATGGAGAAGGCTAGGAGTATGTTGAGTGATGTTGGCCTAGAACAAAGGTTTTGGGTTGAGGCTATTGCCACTGGGCCTGTTATCTAATTAATAGGTCTCCTACATCAACTCTTGTTGATAAGATGCCTATAGAGGCATGGTAGAGTCGCAAGCCTTCTTTAAGACATCTTAGAGTTTTTTGTTGAGGCATATGCACATGTGCCAAAGGAGAAGCAAACAAAGTTGGAGAACATGGTTGTGAAATGTATCTTCATCGGATACAGTTATGGTGTGAAAAGATACAAGCTTTGGGATCCTGTTGCATAGAAGGTAATATAGAGTAGAATTTTTGCTTTGAATCCTAACATGGATGAACCCAGATCTATAGAAGAGGCATTAGGTATGAATGATGCAGAATCTTGGAAGATTTCTATGGATGAAGAAATGGCATCTTTGAAAAGAATGATACATGGTATCTTGTACCATTTCCTGAAGGACGAAAACCTATTGGTTGCAAATGGGTGTTCAAGAAAATGATTGGTTCATATGGATGTATTGAGAAGTACAAAGCAAGGTTGGTTGCGAAGGGTTACTCTCAAGTTGAGGGTGTTGATTATGGTGAGATGTTTTCTCCTGTTGCAAAAATGACATCCATTAGATTTCTACTTTCTATTGTTGCTACTTATGATTTAGAGGTTGAGCCAATGGATGTGAAAATTGCTTTCCTTCATGGTGATTTGGACGAGGATATTTATATGACACAGCAAGAGCACTACATGGTGAAAGGTAAAAGTAAATTGGTTTGCAAGTTGAAGAAATCTTTGTATGACTTAAAACAAAGTATTAGGAGATGGTACCAGAAATTTGATACATATGTGTTGAGTTTGGGATTTGAGCAATCTAAATCATATCATTGTATTTATTATAAAACTGATGGTGATTGTTTCCTATTTTTTGCATTATATGTTGATGATATGTTATTTATTGGCAAAGGGAAAGGTATGATTTCAGAACTAAAATCTCAACTTGTTGCTAAATTTGAAATGAAAGATCTCGGTGCAACGAAACACATTTTTGGGATGGAAATTAAAAGAGATAGAGTGAATAGAAAGCTATGGCTTGGCCAGAGTAAGTATGCCAATTTAATTTCATAGAGATTTAACATGCAAGATTGTAGACCATTGTGTTTCCTATTTTAGTTGGAACAAAGTTATCTATTTCAGATTGGCCAACATCCCCATCAAAGATGGAAAACATGAGTAGAGTGCCTTACTAGAGTGCAGTTGGAAGTTTGATGTATGCTATGGTTTGTACTAGACCATACATTGCCCAAGTAGTGGGAGTTATTTCCAGATATATGTCTAATCTTGGTAGAGTTCATTGGGATGCAGTTAAAAGAGTCTTTAGATATTTGTGTGGTACCTCAGATTATTCCTTATGTTATCATAGTAATATGACTAAAGGCGATATTTCCCTTGATATTAATGGTTATGTGGATTTAGATTGGGTAGGTGATGTTGATAGCAGATGATCCACCAGTGCTTATGTGTTTGCATTATTCGGTGGTGCAATCAGTTGGATGTGCAAGCGACAGGTTGTGGTTGATTTTTCCACTACTAAAGCAAAGTATATGGAAACTACTCATTCTTGTAAAGAAGCCATTTGGCTTAAGAGATTATGTTCAGATATTAGAATAAAACAAGGTGCAGTGATAATTTATTGTGATAGTTAGAGTGTGATATGTCTAGCCAAGAACCTAACATTCCATGCCAGGACCAAGCATATTGATGTACAATATCATTTTGTTCGAGATATGGTCGAAGATGGCAGGTTGAAATTGGTTAAGGTAGATACTTTGATGAATGTTGTTGATTCTTTAACTAAGCTAGTGAGCACAGAGAAGTTCATATGGTGTTCAAAGATGTTGGGCCTTTTGGCCCCTAGCAATTAAGAGACAATGTTTACTCCCTCCCATTGCTCTTGCAAGGTGTTCAAAAAGTGAGAGGGTTTTAGGGAAATTGTGTTTCAACCTTGCAATTATATAATGGTTATTATTGATAAGCGAAATAGTTTTGTTAGTTAAGTTGTGGTATTCCAAGTTTTCCTAACTAGTTCATGAGGTTCTAAAGTTTCATAACCTCTCAACTTATCAATCTCTTTGTTGTCGGTGAGTCACGGGTTTTCAAAACTTCACAACCTCTGACAAGACGTTCTGAGGTTTGGGTTTTTAGCAACTTAGCGATCTCTTTGTTGTCGGTGAGTCATAGGTTTTTAGAACTTCGTAACCTCCGATAAGAGGTTCTGAGGTTTGGGTTTTTAGCGACTTAGCGATGGAGCGATAAGGAGGAAGGAAGCACTCCAAGTGGGACCCAACCATAATGACACATGATGACAAGTTAGAGAATGGAGTGATGGTCTTTTGTGTCATCGACAGAGTTGATACATTGTAAATATAGACCGTTAATTATTAGGGTTTAGATCTAACAGTGGATATTTTGTTGATTTGTCTTGCCCTAGAATGGAACTCTATTTTGTGATGGTGTTGCATTATGGCTTTGAGTCAGTACGACAGTAAGATGCAGTGCAAGAGAGATGGTGATATATTTTGAGAGTCTGTAAGCAGTCATGTTGTCTCTTGATCTCTAAGTGGTTATACTCCTATGATTTACTAAATAATATATTGGGCAGCTTTTGGAGTGTGGGGTTTTTCTCCTGAAAGGGTTTTCCCCACGTAAATCACTGTGTCATGGTATGCATGATATTTATGTTTATTTTTTTAAAGTTTATATAACTGTAAAATATTTGTAAAAGTTTTGCATTATTCTCCTCTCAAGATTAGTGTAGGAAGTTGTTATGCTACCTTAGCTTCCTTACACATGGTTATTAGGATCCCCTTTTCCATTCTACTTCTCAAAATGAGTTGTTTCAATGTTGTGTGGTATTGTAGTTTTTAGAATTGTAAATGAGAATGGGCTACGAGTGAGGTATGTTGGGGATTTGAATAGGATTTTTTTGTTCATATTGCATATTTTTTGTTGTAAATAACTCAAATTTTGTAAGAGTTATTTAATGATAGGATTGGTTGGTGAGGGGGTTTAAGAATTGCTAAAATATGGAGGACTAGTGGTAGTAATAGGTGGGTTGAAATTTTGGTAAGTGAATTGTGGAATGTGTTGGGAAATAGGTGGACTAACATTTTGAGAAGTAAATGGGAGGTTGGAAGTAGGTGGAACACACATATATTCATTTATAGGATTCCCACATGTGAGCCCCAAACTAGTGTTAATATTATTACCAGATTATGCAACAAGAGTTATAACTAAAGAGGTGAATGTTGGTATAGGAGATGCCAGCATGGGAATTGACACTTGTGTTCCTATTTGGTTTTGATGGGATGTGTTGTGTGGTCTCACAACATGCCCCATTTTTCTCCTTGGAAAAATGTGGACCCACTTTTTCTTTTCTGCCTTTCTTTTTTGTCCTTTGTCTTTGCTTGCTTCAGTGTGCTGCTTTAAGAGGAAATGGTAAAATGCAAGTTTTGTTTTAGCCTGCTTGGTCATTACTAGTTCTTTGTCTTTCCTAGATTTAGAGTGTCTTGATTTTCTTTCCTAAGTTTTATCAAATTTCCAGACCCCAGAGTCCTGGAGTTGATGTGGTTGTGTCAAGGATATTGTATCTTTGACTGGTCCAAGTTTCCCGCCCAGTGGATAAATCATCTTGGTGTCGTGAGTCCTTTTTCTTCATCGGTTAGTCCGATGGTTTCTTTTTGTATATTTAGTCGAAATTCAAAAACTATAGGTTCTATTGCAAACATGTTTAAATAATTTTTGGTCCTACCCGAATTCAATTTTTGGTTCCTCTCTTTGCACCTGGTTCTCACAGACCTGGTGGGTAAATGTCCTAGTTCCCGATAATCTTTCAAAGGTCCAGTACCGGATGATTCAAATCTTGTGATCTTCAATGATTACATATCCAAAGAGGCTTTTCCTTGTAAATCCCTTTATATCATCATAATCAAAGTGACATGTAAGAGTTCCATGTAAGTTTTTGTGTCATCTTCTTCTCTAGTGGTGGGCCTACATAGAAACAAAGGTGTTTATGATTTGAACCCTAATTCTCCATGATTGCACCTTTATTCGAGAAAATTAATGCATTGTAACAAGTAATTAATGAAGGTGGTGAACTGCACACGTTCTTTGCACCACCTCGAGTATGCAGTTACTTTTACACCAATTTACCTCACGCCATACTGCTAATTTGCAAGGAAATCAAAAGATCAAGACTCATATTGCAGCGTGCAAAGAAAGGTAAACCTCGAGAAACCAAGAACACAACTATCGAGGGTTTCGAAGTTGCATTCTGAAAATAATTTTTTATATCATCAGCGAAATAAGATATGTTTCAGATAACCAAAATTATGTTAGTCTTTTATGCATGCATGGTGTTATTTCCTTTGGTAATTGAAATTGTTGATTGTTTTGAAATGAATTTAACCAAATGGTAGATTGAAAGTTTTATGAATTATTGAAGATAACTGGTTAAATTTAACCCTGACTCTCACATAAGGTACATATTTGTAAAAATGCAGGACACACAGGTGAAATTGAGTACTTTCGAAGCAAAGCCAGAAAATGAATTTCAATATTTTTCTTCGCAAGCTATACTAGTTGGTGGGATAAAAATTGATACCCATCTAGGATGGTTTTCTAATGTTGAATTTATCGCATGAACTTGGCAAGAGAACGCCACTCAGTGTACAAATAATGTTATAGAAAGTGGGTTGCATTTAGCAGGAGGGTTTTTGCCAATGATGGAGCCCCATGAATTGGTTATGTAGTGTTTGAATTATTACAACCCATATAAGAGAGTTGTTGAAAAAGAGGGAAAAATCTATGTATATCTCTCGATGAAAGGTATTGTATATACATTTGGGCTCCTCACATTTCCTCAGATGAACCTGATAGATGTAAGAATAACGGCTAAAAGTTACCTAAGCACCAAAGAGCATAACAAGGAAATTATGAACACACAGTGGTGCTAGGAGAGAATTACAAAGAAAACAAAGCCAATTCTAAGATCTATGTTCAACCCAGATGTTCAAGATGTTATAACTATGTTACGCAGGATAGTTGGACTTAGGGATGCCAGTAAGTTAGAACCATGGATGTTCGTGATTATAGCCAAATTAATAGAAGGCCCTCTACAGATACTTGGGGAAGTTTTATCAGTGACAAGTTATGTGATTAAATGAAGGTGTTCCCACAGTCAAGATGGTATGATATGCCCTCATATGTGATTTATTACTATGCCTAAGGTAAAATAAGCAAGGGTTGAATAGAGTTGGTACCCTAGGCAGAGAAACAAGGAATTGTCTGATATATGCTCATTTACCCCAAATTACTATCCATGAGTACAGGGAGCATTATCAGAGAGTGAATGATGTGTTTTCCATGAAGCTGATAAGAATAATGGAGGGTGACAAAGCTAAATGGTTGTCTTTGGAAGTACAAAATATTATTGATCAAGTGGGAGGTTGTTACATTTAGTTTCTCACTTTCACCTACATCATGGTGGAAGGGTTTGAAGGCTATCCTTTCATGTTTCCCAAGTACCTGATAGATAAATTGTTACTATTGGAATTTGTAAGATAGATGAAGTTGTCTCATGCTCTTTTTAGCATGACACATAAAAGAATTTATGTCATATTTCCCATCATAATGGGGAATTATAAGTGCAATACAGCTAAAGTGGTCGATTTGTGTGAAGAGGAATTAAAGATGTACAAATTGGAGTTCTTTACACTCTAAAGAATTAAATATGATTAGGAAGGAAATATTTCCAAGGGTATAGCCAGCAAGCATTCCCATGTTCATCATTTAGAATATTTTTGACTCAATTGTGATGACGAGCATGAAGTAAGGAAAATATCATATGAAATATTGTCATTGAAATCGACGCGGATTCTTAAGCTCCATGATATTCTAGATCAGTTAGATGAATATGATGGAGAGGCTTTGAATCTAGTTTATAATTCAACCAAGGTTTATGATGAACCTATTCTGGATCCAAATTATGAAAATAGAGAAATAACGACAGTTGAGAAAATTTCTAAACAAGTTTTGATGCATACTCAATGATGGATTTATGATTATTGTAAGACTTTAAGAAAATTTGGGGTCAGGCCCACCTACTCGCTTAATACAAAGAAGAAACAGAGTGAAGAAGGTGAGTTCAGATATGAAGAGCCTACTAAGAAGAAAAGAAAATATAGCAAGGTAGATGTAGCTATGCATATTGAAGAGATAACTCCTAAGGCGTCAAGCCAGAGAATTTCATTGGCGTCAGCTAGCCAACATAAAGAAACTAGACCAAGTAAGGTCAAAGTGACAGTGAAGCCTAGAGCGGATTCTTCTTCTACAACAAAGCTAATGACCCAGCCTATGACTGATGAAGTGGTGAGAATGACAATGGATACTCATTCTCAGACAAGGTCTGCATCCCAAAGAGTTGCAACATTATTTACTTCTCCCCCTTCAGTCAAGATAGCTACAATAAAACAAACACTGGGAAAAAAACCCGTGGCTCTAGATGAGAGCTCTGAACTGAATGAAGATCAAATCAGGGAATAGATGGAAACATGAGGTGCCGTGAAGGAACAAATAAAAGAGAAGAATTCTAAGGAGAAGCCAATGGTACAACTAGTGGTAGAAGAAATTTCAGATGCAGGGTCAATTCCTATAGATGTTGAATAAGAAAAATTCATAAGAGGAACACTCGCCCCAGAGGCAGGAAACCCTAAAATACTTGTTGAAAAGGTAATAGGGGAAACTATAGGACATGTTCACATTGATGATGTTGTTATTGAAGATACAATGGATTCCTAGCTTCCGCTAGGGGATGGTGAAAATGATGTTGAACAACTACAGGTTTTTGAAGAGATAGGAGAAGACCGAGTTGACGTTGAAAAGATAGAGCCTTCACAAAATTTGGATGGTGAGGTGGGGAATGAAGAGAATCCTGATGTAACAAGACATGAAGAAGGTGATGCCCCGAGGCCTAATATTGAGCACATGGCTAGATAGGAAAATATAAGTCTTGGAAATGAAGAGACAGTGTTTAATCCTAGTAATTCAGGATCCATGCAAGTGAATACCGAAAAGGTTCCAATCCTGTAGAATGTAATAGGCGAAGTTGAAAACATAAGAGGTGAAGTTATTGAGTGTATTGAAAACTAGGAACAAAGAAATGTTACAGAGGTAGAATATAATGAAGATGCACCTGATTAGTTGGTCATGGAATTGGCTTCCCCATTGGAAGTGGAATTAGTACCTCTAGATCTCAAGAGCTTAATGCAAGAAGTGGAAACTCCTAAACCCAGGTGAAGAGAAAAAACAAAACATATTATGTAGAATAATGCAAATGGAGGAAGAGCACTCCATATAGCTACTTCTATAGTAGATAAAAGAAAATATGAAATAATTCCTAAGGAGTACAGAGTGACAAGTATCAATGTTGGATATTCATCCCAGGGACAAGAATTAGAAGAAATGAAGATTAATTTAGATACAATTGTTTCCAAGGTGCAAAAAAGAAAACATAAGAAAAGAGAGCTAAAATTATGGATTGCCTGTCTAGAAAATTTTATAGTATCATTAGCCGAATCTGGCCAAGCACATGCCTAATTGCCTCAGAATCCAGTACTCATGTCACAAGAGCAAGTGGGTGCTATCGCAACACTTCACCATATAATGAGTGTATTTGAAGAATGGATGGAGTACCTAGTAAGGCAGGGAGAAGAATTAATCACAAATGTAATTGGGAAGTATAAGGAGGCATACCGTTGGTGTGAAAGTCTAAAATATTAGAAGGAGAATGTAGGTTCCACTAGGAGAAAATTGATGTTGAAAGGTGAAGATTAAAGTCTCTCATTCAGAGAGATGTCTAGGAATTGATAAGTGAAAAGATAATCACAAAACAGGATGTTCCAATGTGTGGAAAATGGATGAAACAGATAAATTGGGAAGGTGACGCCCTATGCAATGTGTAGATGGATTTGAGAATGTCACTGAGAAATGCAATAAATTGATTTACAAAGATCAAGGTTTCATTGAAATGCTAGCACAACAAGATTGTGATCCCCGGACGCTAGGACGAGATGATAAAGAAGTAAAAGTTTTCAAGGTCTGGCTTGAAAGAGTAAATAAATACCCTATTCATTAGCTAAATCGGGAAGTCATTGATGAAATTATACAGTGCAGGAATGTCATGGTCAAATATGAAACAAAGAAGATGCAGAGGAATGCAAATATCCTCCATATATCAGGAGATTATACCAAGTTCAAATATAGGTGGAAGGTAATTCAAGGAATTTCAAAAGAACGTATGCATCAGGTATTGGTGGTCTTCTGGGAGTACCAATTGAAGAAAGGCAAAGAAGAGTTATCAGACATGAAGTTTGATGCAAGACAATGAATAATTGGATATCAGATACCGGAAGTTAGCACAAGGATATTCTATTGAAAGTAATTTTGCAAGTTGTTCCTAATGTCGGTGGAGGTTTATTGTCCCAGAATTTTAAGAATATCAATGGCCTTTTTTTTTGCAGAATATGAGTATTGGAGCTTGGAGTTAAAGACTAATGCTGATGAGGAAGTCAAAGGTTTGACTTTGTCTAGAAGATTCCAACAACAACCAACGTCTGCCACATGCTATTTTTTGATTTGTTGTTTATGATTCCCTTTAATAGACTTAAGTTTAAACTTTTGGGCCATGTTCCTATAAAAGGTTGTTTAATGCTTTACTTTTATTTTTAAATTTAGAATTTTTGGATGTCGAAAGAGCCAAAACTTCTTTAAGTTTTGTTCTTTTTTCCTATTTTCTAAATCATTCCGAATTAAAAACTTGTATGCACATAGAAACAGATCAATATCAAAGCTAATTTGAAAGCTACCACCTCGTATGAAATATTTTGTAGCTGGTTGTTTTTTTAGTTGGACAAGACTACATATGCTATGTCATTTAAGGGTGCATACAAAACCTTCCCAACATCCAAATAAACCTCCCTTTTCTTTAAAATCTCACATCATTCTATGCCTAGTTGTGAAGCAATCTAGTGAAGTATAGAGTGGTTTGCTTTGATTTGGTTAATTCTTGGGGCATGTGTGGATAATACCCAGGAGTTATTTTACTTTTCAAATATTTTTGATGCTTTGTTTTAGATTAGATGTTTAAATTTTAGAAAATGTTTCAAAAAACAAGTGATGAATGAATGAAAATTTTGTTGCAAATATTTCATTTCCATCATATTGTTGAATTCTTAAAGCTAAATTACTTAAGTGATAGCAAATTTGTTTGAAATTCATGGAATATTATTGCATATATGTTGATTTCATGAAATTTTTTGATAACTGGACTGACAATATCTTTCTCCAAACCTTATCATTCCTTTCAGAATTAGACATTACCATTGACCCCTCATGATTAACAACATTGTCACAATGAACCCTAATGTGAACCTGGTATGGTCAAGAATTGACTTAAACAAGCCTTGGGATCAAGCTAAGTCAGCCTGAAGATTTAGGTTGTCCTAGTTCAATCTTTCAAGTAAAGATAGGTTTCAGCGGTCTATCTGTAAGGATTTATCTGCACTATTGGTGTGCGATTAGCATTATGATCAATAGGAACTAGTGCTAGAAGGAGGGCCCTTTTGTCATTCTTTTGGTTTCGTTAAGGTTGAAACTAGAGTCTTGCAAAGTCACTAGGTCTTGGTCTAGTAATCCTCATGTAACTTTAGTTGAACTTAGTGATCTAATGTCATCCAAACCTCAAGGTTCAGGAAATGCAAGCGTGATATCACAAAATTCGACTGTTGTTATACCTACCCCACCTATAGTAATGACTTTATTTAATGTGGAGTCACCAATCCAATTTGTTGTGTACAACAATCTCTTGAAAAAATTGGAAAATTTATGTCCTAAGTATTACCTTCCCAAAGACGCAAAAGAACATATCAGTTTCTTTAAGGATACATGTTTTAGAGCAAGGATACAACACAAAGACATTGTATTCAGGTTGTTTATGTATACCTTAAGTGATGAAGTTTACCAATGGTACATAAACCTGCCTCATAACTCAGTTAGATCATGGAAATATATGGAAAGTCAATTTTTATCTAGGTTTAGAACATCGGTTGATGTTGCCTTGTTATACCACCAGTTTGTTCAGATCAAAAGGTTTGATGGTGAACCTATAACTGCTTTTAATGATAGGTTCCAAAAGGTTTATTCTAGGTTACAAGCACCTTATGTAGTTGACAATTTGTCCACCATTGTGGTTTATTATATTGCAATAGATCCTTTAACTGTTATGTTAATGAAATGAAGGGCGAATCCTCCCACTACTTTACCAAAATCCTATGCTAAAGTTGTAAGTGTAAATTTAGAAATTAAACACCTCGGAAGTGGATTGTTTGTAAATGGTAGAAATGGATTGAATAACTTTCGTATTTTGAGTGTGAATGGAATTTCATTAAATCATCCAATGACTCCTAATTATTTTCCTTCAGTCGTACAGAATGGGACATTTCCTCAAAATACTTTCTTTCAATCAGGGAATAGTCAAGCTTTAGTCCCTCACCTTAGTCTAGCTATCATAGAGCTGCATCCTAACGGAAAAATTTTCTTCTCATATACTCAAGAGATTCAAAAGGTCAAAACTCCCAATGATAATGAAGAAATTAGGGAAATTATAGCTCAACTCAAAAGATTTAACACAAAGGTTATGCAATTAAGAAATTATAATTTCTACTCTTAGAATAATAATCAAAGTTCACAAAGTCAAGCATATAATGCTCCTAGACCACCTAAATCTTGGAATACAGGATCAAATAATGGAGGAATATCCACACCTTTAGATAACATTAATTCCTTTGATGACAGACCTACGTCAAAGGTGAATTCAGTTGACCTTGCGATAAATAATTGGTGTAGAATTCACAACACAAATCCTCATTCTGAAGTGGACTGCCCGTAGTTTAAAACCGCTTCAGATATTTTTTTGGCTACTACGCATTACAATGAACAGTGTGACTCTCATCCTCCTAAAGGAAATGAATTAGTCCCTGTAGGATATGATACTGCTTTGGTTCTTGAAATTTATGAACGCGTCGAGTCACCTGCCATTGTCATGAGTCATACTTATGAATATGAAGGAAATAGTTCATCCATGACTTTAGAAACTTACATGTTTCCTTATCAAGATGAAAATGAACCTCAAGCTGAAGCTGATGAAATTCATGCTTTTCAACAATATTCAAAAGGAAATAGCTATGACCTAAGAAGTAACACAAATGGTGGAAATAAATTCAAAGGGTCGTTGACTACGTCAATCCCACCAAATAAATTTAATACTCCACCCGATGATAAGTCGAGTAATACTCTAGGGTGACCCCTCAATATAAATTATCAAACATTTCATGAAGTGGAAAGGTATATTCCATTAGGATCAAAACAATTTGACTAATTATTTAGCAGAAGAGATCAAAAAGGTAAAAATCAGCCTCTCTTTATCAGAACTACTCAAAACGCCTGCGATCAGGAAAGCTTTCTTGAATACTTTAGAAGATTTTCCAAAAGAAGGAAAATTTAAAGAATCTCAGGAAAAGGATAACTTCATTAAGGAAAAAGATGAAAAAATTATTCCCATGATGGATGTGCAAGTAGCCTTTTATAAAGGAGAAATAGAGTCCCTACCATTTTTTCTCACATCGAGAGTATTTGGTAACAATCTCCATAATTGTTTAGTCAATTCTGGATCATGTACTAATGTGATGCCTTTGTCCATATGTCAGATGC
>VDFB02274630.1:0-24302 GCA_007258455.2 Sequoia sempervirens
TTAAGAATCATATAGATGGGTGAAGCCATATTTTGTTGTTGTGGTGGAATCTTAGCATGCAATGGTGGATTTTATGGTCTAGGAGGAAGATTTGACATGTTTTATGTGTTAAGGTTTTGACCTTGTTGAGGTGCATTTTGTGACCAAGAGGATGCATATAAGTTCATTGATACATGTGGTCTCCATGTACTAGTTGAACAATTATGAGTTACAAGTGGAGTTGTAAAAGGATTGGTGGATTATTTTGGAAGGTTTTGTGTTCCCAAGATATTGGGTGTGGGTTGATTTGTGTTCCCGTCAGAAAAAGAGATTTGAGGTAGACCAATCACCAAGTTCTGTGTGCTCATCTATTGGAGATATCTATAATTCAAGTGCCCAAACCGTTCATGCCACGGCTTACTCACAAAATCTACATGGGCAATAAAGGATGATGCTAATGAAGGCTCAAATCCATTAAAATTATACAAGCAAGATCTATGATCAACTACTTTAGTAGAAACAACCTTCTTAGGATTCTCCAACTCTCGAATAGTCACATCACTAGGGAAAACTCAACAAGCCTTCCATCACGATGCTGATAAATCTGATAAATGGAGAGCATATTCTATGAAATATCAGGAACAAGAACATCATCAATACAACCATCCTACATCTGAAATGAGCTTGTCCCTAAAATAGGAATATGAGAAGAGTCTCCAACTACAATGTGAGTAGTATGACTATCAAAGAGACAATCAAGATTATCCGCATCATGAGTCATGTGATGTGAGACACCAAAATCAAGAATCCAACTGTCATGGGTAGAGGACAAACCTCTTGCTGCAAGTGCTTGGCCTTTTCCCAAGGAAAAAGACTTTGGTATGGCAATGTTGTGCTTCTTCATAAATTTCTCCAATGTTGCAAGCCTAAAAAAAAAGTGTGCATCATTATTCCCTGGCTTTCCACAAAAAGAACAATTTTCCTTCTTCTTAGACTTGGAAGATGATTCTCCTGAGTTAAAAGAAGGAGGAGGTGCAATATTCTTATCATTCTTCTCCTTAGCTTGGAGGGATCCTCACCACCTTAAGGAGAATCTTTCTTAGGCTTCTACTTATTCTTACCCTTGCCCTTGGAAGATTGAGCCATCAAGGCATGACACTTAGGAAGAGCATCCATCCAAATGAACTTGGCTTGCTCCCGAGCCAATTGATCACAAAATACCTCTAAAGAAGGCATCTAATAAGCATCTCCCATAGCATCCATGGTAGAATAGAAGGTGGAAGCAAATACTTGAAATGCACCATGTAGCTTAGATAGGATCAAGAAGATACACTCTTTATTTGTCTTGTCATGACCACATCCTTTCAACTGTGACATAATCAACTTGAATTGTGTGAGGAAGTCTTGAATAGTGAGAAAGGAATTTGGAGAGAGAGCAGTGCGATCAACTTCAAGCTGCAAGATCTTGAACTAATTGAAGTTTCCATAAAACTCAACAAGCATATCACACACCTCTCTGGCTGTTGTACACCCTGCAATATGAAACAACAAATTATCAGAAACATGGAGGCCTATGAGTCCTCTCACCTCATCCATTTTTTTGTGATGGAAAAAATACTCAAACTCCTTAGTGAACTCAGGTTTTTTGGCATCCAACATTTTCCAAAGACCCTAAGATTGTAACAATTGTGTCATCTTAAGCTTCCACGTGTGATAGTTGTGCAGAGTGAGTGGTTCAATCTTTGATTCTAACATGGTGTTTAAATGAACACGAAAAGACAATTATGCTATTTATACCCACCAGAATGGTTAAAACCAGCAATGTGCAATCTCCCAAAAAAAATTTGCTAGAAAAATACCATATTGAAGCAAGAAACTGGCAATAGATGGCAAATTTTTTGGCTAAAACACTTGTAATTGATGGAAAAATAAAATAAAAAAAGGAGTACCTCTTTCACACCATGCAACAAAATCACCACAAGTCGTCACCAACCTCTCCACGTAAGTAGAAACCTTCCCACGCGAGAAAAACCTCTCCACGATCCATCAAGAGATAACAATACCTCTGCAATCCTTTAGCTCATGCAATAGATAGAGCATAGGTGTATAAAAAGTCTAGTTTTTATGTATTTATCACCAATGTGGGATTATGTTTTGCAGCCAAGTTAAAAAAATACAGTTATAAATTATTAAATGCAAAACTACCCCTAATTTAACATAATGAAATATGAACGACAAAACCATTCACTCTAATAGGTGAAAATGATAGAAAACATTGTTAAAATGGGAATTAGTAATGCAAATGATGAAAATGATGCAAATGCACTGATCGAGGATGAATATGATGAAAATGCAATGTTAATGATGTGTGATATGAATTAGGCAATTTTGCATGTCTATAGGTTGAAGCATAATATTATTTTATTTTATATTTTGATGAACCTGATGTGAATTAAATATTCAACCTTCCAATTAGCGTTCAATTTACACCAAAAATTTTAGTCAAGATTTTATTTTTCCTTAGATTGTAAATCAAAATATAATGGAATATTTAATATATATTTTTAGATTATAATATAAAGGACTTTAGAATAGGATATTCATATAAACTAAATAAGAAGAGAAAAGGGGATAGAAGGTAAAGTCTATTCGAAATTTGATGGATTTTTTTAATTTTAGATCAAGAAGAGGAGTTGAGACTTTGATTTTTAATTTTGGTTTTTTTTTCTTGGGATCTATGTTAAGTAGAGAAATGTGTTCATGGTTATGTCTAGTCTAGTGTAGTGGTATTTGTACAACTATGGTACTTTCCTCATACTATGGGGGCATATTTTGTGGGTATGATGGCAAACCTTTCATTTCCATGCTCTCTTAAGAGGGCTATCTTCATAAGATCCTCTAAAACCTCTCCTCCAAATATCTCTTCACATCCTCCGATCTCTCCCCAATAAAAATCCTTCTCTATGTCAATTAGGAAATATCCTCCTCTTTTCAAATCCAAAGGTATGAGATGTATCATAGTTCAAAACTTCCTCAATGGTTTACATCATCTACTCCTATCTCAACTATTTCCTCCTCCTCCTCCTCCTCCTCCTCATCTACTAGTAGCAAGGAATTAAATTATTGTTGCAATATCCACCCCTCATGTGGTACCCATACCATAATCTATTACCATTTCAAACATGTATGTGGCAGTATCTACTCACCTCTAAACTATAGTAACAACCACTCTTATTTAAAAACCCTATAATAGCTAGAATAATTATATTTTGCATATAATGTAGATCACTAAATTTTCCTCATCTATAATTTATCCTCACACCTCTTACCATCAATATTTATTACCCTAATATGATATGAATCTCCTACACTCCCTAATATCTACCTTTGATCATCTAGATTATATTGCTTCCACTTTCCTAATCCTTCTGTATTCTATCATTTTATAGAAAGAGTCTCAACTGTTACATGTTGCTAGAGGTAATCCATGTGTTCTAGCATCTACAATTTTCTCAAATACGCAGGCCTTCAACAATGTACCTTCCATAATACACCTAAAATTGAAAATCAATAGATGGATATCATTTTATACTTGTGCAGTAGCATGCACCTCTCCTTGGAGAAGATTATCATGCACTTAGGTCCCTACTTCTAATTGCATGTATCAAAAATTTAGAGACAAGTTTTATAGAAAATGTATTCTAAACTTACTTTGCTTTGATGATAATTAGTCAATTATGATACCTCTAACCTAAGAGATATGCTATTATTAGTTCCTGCCGGTAGGCAGGAATACTTATGCATTCACCCGGAATGCATTTAACCGGTAGCATGAACCAATCACATTTCGCCATTTAACATATTGCTTTTTTTTGGTATAGTTTGAATTTGGAGAGCTATTTTATATATTGGAAAATTAGCATTTATCTATTTTTCTATTTGTCCGAGTAGCTTTATAAATCATTTTCGTTTTAAAAATTCAGGAAAATGTGAATGCATAAATTGATTAAATAAATTTAAGCAAAGGCATAGTTTAAAAGGTGGCGGCTAGAGGTACGTAATCCATGAATGCAGATTAAATGCATTAAAATATCAGGAAACAGCGAGCGCATAAATTGATTAATTAAAATTAAGCAGAGGCATAGTTTATCAAACTGGCGGGTAGACATACGTGATGCATGAAAAAAAATTAAATGCATTGAATGGCATTTGGCTCGAGGTGAAGGCGGTGGAGTCGCTTGGAGGCCACGCGTGGCCAGGGTACTTTGGTCATTTAATATAGAGTTGAGTTACTTGGTATGCATTTCCATTACTTTGCATGTGTTGTTTTTGTCTTCTGTAAGCGGTGTTCTGAGGGAGAGTTTTAGCGACTGAGTAGGATATGTTATAGTTGCAGAGTCCAGACCCAGAAACGAGTTATTTGAGGTGATAATTTGGTGATTTTTAGAGTTTCGATACATTAAAACGGTGAACAGTGAGAGACAAATTGCTTGAGGTCAGAAGAGGTAAGTTTTCATTTTTTAGTCTATTTGATACAAGAAGTGCAAGTAGGGTTTCATGGTGCTTGAAGGCATTCGTATACTTTGATTATAAATTCGTATTTTAAACTACTGTTAGTATTGTTCATTCGAATTTCTTGTTGAAATGCGAAGGTTTCATCTACGTTTCATAGGAATTATGTAAAAATCCTCTTGTTCATTTTACTTCATGCATGTGAGTCAACAGTGTGTTGCTTTGAGCTTTTCCGTTGTCATCAAAGCATAAAGGATGGAGGGGTTTTGTTAAAAGTCGTGGTTGTTGTCCTCGTAGGCATGAATCCGTATAGTAAACTACTTTTAGTATTATTTATTTGAATTTTTTTGTTGAAATGTGAAGGTTTCATCTGCGTTTGATAGGCATTATGTAGAAATCCTCTTGCTCATTTTGCTTCATGCATGTGAGCCCTGTAGAGTTTGTATCTCTTTTATTGCTGCAAGGTGGTCCCATAAAGAGGGCTTTGGAACCAAAATTATGTCAACGTGTGCGATAATGAGAGCTTTTCAACAATGAGTCGACAGTGTGTTGCTTTGAGCTTTGCCTTTGTCATGAAAGCATAAAGGATAGAGGGATTTTGTTAAAAGTCGTGGTTGTTGTCCTTGTAGGCATAAATGCAAACAATGGGAGCATAAAGAATACAGTAGAAACCTTTTACCTGTCGGCAAGCATAAAAATTCTGTTGGATGTCGTCGTTACTGTTTTTGTATGTTGGGGTTATAAAAAACTATGTCAAAAATGTTGTCGAGTCCAAATTACAATGTTTTCATAGAGCAGTTAAGTAATATTGCTTTTCGCTTTTTATTTTGTTTGATACAAGAAATGCAAGTAGGGTTTCATAGTGCTTTAAGGAAATTGTATACTTTGATTATAAATTCGTATTTTAAACTACTTTTAGTATTGTTTATTCAAATTTCTTGTTGAAATGTGAAGGTTTCATCTTCGTTTGATAGGTATTATGTAGAAATCCTCTTGTTCATTTTGCTTCATGCATGTAGTCCTGTAGAGTTTGTGTTTTTTTTATTGCTGCAAAAAAACAATGAGAGCTTTTCAACAATGAGTTGAGAGTGTGTTGCTTTGAGCTTTTCCGTTGTCATGAGATCATAAAGGATAGAGGTATTCTGTTAAAAGTCATCGTTGTTGTCCTTGTAGTCATAAATGCAAACAATGGGAGCATAGAGAATGCAGTAGAAACCTTTTCCCTGCCGGCAAGCATAAAATTTTTGTCAGATGTCGTTGTTACTGTTTGTGTATCTTGGGGTTATAAAAAACTATGCCAAAAATGTTGTAGAATCCAAATTACAATGTTCCCATAGAGCAGTTAAGTAATATTGCTTGATAGAACAGTTTGAGGCTTCATGCAAAAGAGCAGTCAAGTTCATTGCTAGAAGATTTGTGGTCCAGTAACCTGTCACAATTAGTTCGTGTAGTTAATCTTGTTTGCATTTATACTTGTGTCTCTTGAACCTGGAAAAATGCTCGGTAGTGTTTAAATGGTTTTTGCTATTAGTATCCATCGCAGTAGGAGTACTATATATTGCTATTCTTTTAGAAAAAACAAAGACATGGTTTTTGTTTTCTAATGAAAGCTTTTTACATGGTGCAATGCTTTTGGTTGGAAGAAAAGAGGTCTTGTAGCGGTCCAACTGTGGAAAATTCTTCAAGCAAGTAGTACAAGGTGAGTTTCTAGAATGAACCTTCACTTTTGTTTACAATTGCATATAGTAGACAGAGAAAAAAGGTTAATTCAAGATTCTCACTATATTGATTGTACTTGTAATCATATCGTTGCTTTTTGTTACAAGGACAGTCTTTGCAAATGGGTATTGTGAGTGGCATATGCTATATGGTTCATAGAAATTAAGCATTTGAGGTTCAAAAGTAGATCTTTGTTTCAAAAAATTAACCTTTCCAAGTTTTGAGAGTTTGATTTTGAATCCATATGCATGCTTTGATTAAAACTACTGGCTAAAGGTGCATAATTCATTAATTCAAAATCAATGCATTTAATGGCAACTGACTAGAGGTGAAGCTGTTTAGATTGCTAATTAGTCTTTGAATATATAACAATTAAAAGAGATAAATAAGTATGATTATCTTTGGCCACATTTCACATTTTTCCCTTTCATTGTGCATCTTAAATAGAAGTTGGATTTTGCATTGTTGCAATGCGTTTGGATACTTTGATTCTAAAATCATAGTTTAGATCATTCTAAGTGTTATCGATTCAAACCTTTCCTTGAAATACCAAGAATTCATCTGAATGTTGGAGGCAACGTACAATTGTCTATAATTATCCTTGGCCACATTTCACATTTTGATCTTTCAATCAAAGTCAATTAACAAAGTAGCAATTAGACCTAAAGAAGGTTGAAGGACTATGCTGATAGAAAACCATATTTTTGACAATGGCTAGACAACATGTTGAAATTGTTGTACAAACTTTAAAGCAAATGCATTTTCCCTTCTATTTACTTTCATTGTACATCTTAAATGGAACTTGGGTTTCGCATTGTTGCAATGCATTTGGATACTTTGATTGTAAAGTCATAGTTTAGATCATTTTAAGTGTTATTGATTCAAATCTTTCCTTGAAATACGAAGGATTCATCTGAGTCTTGTAGGCAATGTACAACTGTCCTATAGAGAGCTTTGGAACCAATGAACTGTTATCAAGGATAGAGGATTACTGTCAAATATTGTGGTTATTGTCCTCATAGGCACACATGTAAAATATGGAAGCATATAGAAAGCAAGTTAACTCTTCAATAATCCCATGAAACATAGTCTTTGTATGCATCCATGCATACAGGTTTGCATGTATATATGTGTGCATGTAATTATGTATATATGAATGCATGTATCTATGTTGCCATGTATGTATGTGTGTATATAACAGATTACTATTGCATTTTCTTTAAATGCTTTTTTGTGGATGGCGCCAGCTAGCCATCCCATCATATTGTGATTAAAAAATTAAGAATAAGTGCTAAATAATTGAAGTAAAATGACCCCATTCAGTTAGCAGATCGATTTTTCTTAGCCCTTTACATGTTAATTGAGAGTTTTGAAGCTTTTGCTGTTCATTGGCAGTTTTTGAAGCTTAAATGTCACAGTATATGTAGCATTTTACCAAATAGCTCTATCATTCATTATCATTTAGGCAAGTTCATATTTCCTTATTCATCCTTGTATTGTCCCATATCTAAATAATTTGGCAATTGCTAGTTAGCCTTTAAGTACCTAGCAATTCAAAGAAAGAAATTATTGCAATTAGCTTTGTGTGCATTTGAACTATTAATCAAAGGCAACTAACAAACTAGCCCTAGAAAACCATGTCCGTGTTAATGTGTTGAATACCATGCATTTGTGCATGGGTGTATATGAATACTATGAGTTGTGGTTTCTACCATTGTGTAACGCTTAGTGTTACTTGTAAAACCAAGCAATATGCAAGTAGAATTCATAGTTCATAGCATCCAGATACATTCAAGGAGAGATACAAATCAAGGTTGTTAGCATCCTGATAAGAAAGATGATGAGATACATCCAATTAATGTATGTCACAACATCTTATAAACAATAATTCCTATCAAACACAGATGAAACCTTCACATTTCAACAAAAAAATTTGAATAAACAATATTGAAAGTAGTTTAAAATACGAATTTATAATCAAAGCATACAATTTCCTTAAAGCACTATGAAACCCTACTTGGATTTCTTGTATCGGACAGACTAAAAAGTGAAAAGCAATATTACTTAACTGCTCTATGGCAACATTGTAATTTGGATTCTACAACATTTCTTGACATAGTTTTTTACAACCCCAAGATACAGAAACAGTAATGACTACATCTAACAGAATTTTTATGCTTGCCGGCAGCAAAAAGGTTTCTACTGTATTCTTTATGCTCTCATTGTTTGCATTTATGCCTATGAGGGCAACAACCATGACTTTTAACAGAATCCCTTTATCCTTTATGCTTTCATGACAACAGAAAAGCTCAAAGCAACACACTGTTGACTGATTGTTGAAAAGCTCTCATTATCGCACATGTTGACATAATTTTGGTTCCAAAGTCCTCTTTATGGGACCAGTTTGCAACAATTAGAAAAATACAAATTCTATAGGGCTCACATGCATGAAGTAAAATGAACAAGAGGATTTCTGCATAATACCTATGAAACGCAAATGAAACGTTTGCATTTCAACAAGAAATTCAAATAGATAATACTAAAAACAGTTTAATATATGGATTTATGCCTACAAGGACAGCAACCATGACTTTTAATAGAACCCCTCTATCCTTTATGCTTTGATGACAATGGAATAGCTAAAATCACCACACTATCGGGTTACATGCATAGAGAAAAAGTAGTTTAAAATACGGGTTTATGCCTATGAGGACAACAACCACAACTTTTAACATAACCCCTCTACCCTTTATGCTTTGATGACAACGGAAAAGCTCAAAGCAACACACTGTTCACTCATATTTCAAAAGCTATCATTATTGCACGTGTTTAGATGGTTTTGGTTCCAAAGCCATCTTTATGGGACCACTTTGCAATAGACAATAATATATAGACTTTATAGGGCTCACATGCATGAAGTAAAATGGACAAGAGGATTTCTACATAATACCTATCAAACGCAGATGAAACCTTTGCACTTCAACAAGAAGCTTGAATAAATAATACTAAAAGTAGCTTAAAATATGAATTTATAATCACAGTATAACAATGTCTTAAAGCACTATGAAACCTTTCTTCCATTGCTGTTTGCATGTGCCTGATTTAAACATTTAATTATTGGTTCTTGATAATGGAATGAAATGAACTTGGACAAATGGAAATAGAATGACCCCATGGAGTTGGAACATCATGTTTGCATGCCTTTACCATGATAGCAGATTTGTGTGCATGAGACTTATGTGAATCTCAAATGTCATAGTGTATGGGTGCATGTGTCAAGTAGCTTGGTCCCAGGTATTGACTCTGCAGCAACAACATCTCTTGTGACTACACAAATCTGCAAAATCACAAAAAATGAAATGCTCAAAGTAATCACAATTCATCTCTAGTCACTAAAATCTATATTGCATGATAAACAAGCGAGAACCTTTGAGTAGATGAAGGTCATGAACATTGAACCAATAGTAGGACAGTCACCACAACATTTAAGTAAACCTATGGTGTAGACTCCCTTTTCCATTATCAATTTTATTCCCAATTTCATCCATGAAGAACTTTGTCAACTTCTAGATCCTGCTATTAGCCATTGCTTTGATCCATGATTTCCATTTCTTTCATCAATGAATTCCATATCTTTGATCCATGAAGAACTTCTTTAGCCTGTGCATCCATGTATTCTATATCTTTGAGGATATTCTTCATGGATGACATTGGGAATACAATTGATAATGGAAAAGAGAGTGTTGAGCATAGGTTTCCTTAAATGTTGTGGTGACTGTGATACTATTAGTTCAACGTTCATGATCTTTATCTACTAAAAAGTTCTTGCTCATTCATGCCTTGGTAATTAAACCTGTGATATTGCATTGCATATGTCTCATGTTCTTCACCTTGAAATGTCCATACTGAAATACAGTAATAGAAAGTAATAAACTAATTATAGCAATACAAAATAATTCCAATAAAAACTAATCAAGAGTAATACAAAATACTTTACAACACGTTGTGTGTTACAACTGTCAGTGAGTTGTTGTTTTTACAACACCATGTGTTTTACAATCTACAGTTTAACAAAATAGTAGTCAAGAATTAAACAAAAAATAGATAATGGAAACTCAAATTCAATGTTTTAGTTTCCATTTCTCATTTAACAAGTCTTTCAACATCCTAATCAGATTCACTCTTTACATTTTATTTGTTTACTTTTATGCCCTCATTTGAATGGCAGGGGAACCATACGTGAAGCCACTGAATAACCCTTCCATGGTTTGATGGAGCTGGTGTGAGGTGATTTCATGAAAGCTCAAGTGTCATAGTATATGTGGCGTGGCAGCTAATAAGTCTGTTTTACATTGTGTTGGTGACAATTTAATTTGTCTCATTTGTCTCCGTACCATTAATCAAAGTCAATTAACAAACAAGTCAATCTTGCACTTGACTCATGCAAATTAAGTCAATTCTATCATTAATCATAGTGATAGCAAACAAATGCTTGTTAGATGATCTCATTGTTGAAACCCTGCTTGCATTTTTCTAGTTGCATGTACCTGGTGTAAACATTTAATTATTGGTTCTTGATAATGGAATGAAATGAACTTGGACAAATGGAAATAAAATGGTCCCATGGAATTGGAACATCTACGTTTACATGGCTTTAGCATGATAACAAATTTGTGTGCATAGGACTTATTTGAAACTCAAATGTCATACTGAATGTGGCATATTAGCTAGTTGGCTTAACATGATAGCTTTCAAACAAGTTAATTCAATGAGAAATCAATCTAGTTTGCTGGTGAATTAATTGTGTTCCATGATTGGTCGTAGCCAATTATTGGAAAGGCTGTAAATGCCATGGATGAAATAATATGAATAAAATTCTAGTTTCTGGTTTACTTGAAATGCAATGAAAAAACTACTATGAAGACATAAGACAAGGTTGTGTAACATATTGCCATTCGTTTATCTAATTTCTTTGGACACAAATGCTTTACACATTTAATTGCAATAGTAACGTGTCTACGAAAATGGGAAAATAGATACCATAATTCAGTAGTTTTTAGCGTGAGTATATATGTATCCTGATACATATAAGCTCAACCTAGCATTTACGAAAATAGTTGCTATGTACAGTGAAAGAGCTTATTAGTGTTACTATATGCGATAGCCATATAACAAAGTAAATTGGTACAAGGCTATAGTGGCATATCCAAAAAATACATGGACGCATGTATACGCAGTTGCATACCGAGATACGTAAAAGCTTAGATGAAAAGTTAATTATAGTTAATTATAAAACATCTCTATACACCAAATCAATTAAACCAATCATGGCCATTCGTATGCAAAAAAAAAGGAACTTCTTGAAAAGGCTTTATAGACAAGGAAGCAAACGCAATTGTAAACCGAAATTGCAAAATCTTTGGCAACATCTTCCTTTCAGTTCCTTATGCTACAAATATTCAACAGCCTATAGCTATCCATATTAATTGTATCTCTTCGTGTATGTTAAAGCCATTTGCGTATTCTATTGCTTTCGGTATTATTTCATGAAAGCTGAAATGTCATAGTATATGTGGCATTAGAGCCAATAAGTCCGTCTCACATTTTACTAATGCCAATTTAATTTGTCTCATCTATCCCTGAACCATTAATCAAAGTCAATTAACGAACAAGTGAATCTTACAATTAGCTTCTGCAACTTAATTCAATTCTATCTTTTACTCATTAATGAAATTAACTAATCAATTTAATAAGATAGCTTTGAAACAAGTTAGGTCAGTAATGAATAAAGTTGTTTGACTGATGAGTCAATTGAGTTCAATAGTTAGTCATAGTGATAGCAAACAAATCCTTGTTTGATGGTGTCATTGTTGAATTTGCTTCTGTGTCCCTCTCTGTACTTTTGCTCTAGCTTGAAGCAATGATGCTTCATGATTCAAGTATTAAGTGTAACTAGGAACCTTTCTTGACTTACATCCATTGATTTAAATCTGTTTTGAAACCATAATTGCAGTGGTTCTTTAAGCTCGATGCAAAACAACAATATAGTTAAAATGCATTGCAAAAGCCTATGGAGAACCATGTTTGCACTTGTGCATTTGGAATTCATGAACTTGTGATAAATAGACTGCTAGGTTAATCTGTTTCCAATTGATACTTGTTTGCATTGAATCTAAAAAAAACTAGCTGGTGTATTTTGATGTTTGGACTATTAGTATCCATTACACTATCATTGTCATCCATTGCAATTATAATTTTGGCAGTTGTTTGCACAAATGTGTTTTCATGCATTGTGAAACCCAACTTGCATTTTTGGGATATAATGAAGCAAAATAGATAAAAATAGCCATTTGTTGCCTTGAGTAGCTTGTCTCTTGGTTTTCATTCAATAAGCACAAGAGCTTCTGCTCTGTCACTGTAAACATCCCCTTTCTATTGATAAAAGCTATCAGTTTTCTAGCCTATGTCTTTGCTTAAATTTATTTGTATATGTCATTTTCTTCCAGACTCCCATTTAAAAAAGGAAACTCCATATTCTACTACCAAAGAAAAAGCATTAACGTCAAAGGAGTTTGAAATTGAAGATAACAAACCTAATAGCACTCACTTGGATAAACTGTTTTTCTATAGTAACAATTTTATTGGCTCCTAGTGTCAAGGCAAGAATACTTATGCATTTGGTTGAAATGCTTTTATTAGTTTCCTGATGGTAGGCAGAAATACTTATGCATTTGCTTGGAATGCATTTAACTGACAGCATTTACCAATCACATTTCGCCACTTAACATATTGCTTTTTTTTTGTATAGTTTGAACTTGGAGAGCTATTTTATATATTGGAAAATTAGCATTTATCTATTTTTCTATTCGTCCGAGTAGCTTTATAAATCATTTTCCGTTTTAGAAATTCGGGAAAATGCGAACGCATAAATTGATTAAATAAATTTAAGCAAAGGCATAGTTTAAAAGGTGGCAGCTAGAGGTACGTAATCCATGCATGTAGATTAAATGCATTAAAATATCAGGAGACAACGAGTGCATAAATTGATTAATTAAAATTAAGCAGAGGCATAGTTTACCAAACTGGCGGGTAGACGTGCGTGATGCATGAAAAAAAAAATTAAATGCATTGAATGGCATTTGAAGCAGAGGTGAAGGAGTGATGGAAGCCGACCAGCGCGTGGCAGGTGCCTGATCCATTTAACCGCGAAGGTTAAAGTTACGCGGTATGCATTTTCCATTGCTTTGCATGTAATATTCCGTTTTTTGTGTTTTGCTTATGAAAGCTATAGTTCAGGAAGGCTTGTAGCAGCGCAAGCAAGAAATCATTATGGTTGGAAATACACCAAACTGGTGCGACATGTCAGTTTGTTCCCGCTCACCGGTTTCGCTCTATTCAATTTTTATCGGTGAACGTGTTTCGCCAGTGCTTTTGGTTCATGGGCGTCCGATAAACTTCCGCTGATATTAATCAGTTGCATAGCATCCATGTGGCCATGTTTCTAATATTGCCAGCCCTCATTCACTATGTGCATATCTAATAACAGACCTTGTAGGTAAATAGCTGCGCCGCGTACATCCGACTCTCGACCATATCATGCATATGTAATGTTATTCGCATATATTATGCCGGATGCATTTAATATTAATGCCAAATCACCTCGGATACGCATCGCCATGTTTATCATCCCGCCAGATGCGTTAAATAAATCTTTTCCCGTGAATCGCCATCTGACCACATATCTTTCACATATGCGCGCGCCACTCCATATGTGTCGTAAATCATATCTTTTCACCTATGGAGTTCGATGGCGAGGAACTAAGGTTGTCATGGTCAAAAGGTGCCTTGGAACAACTGCTCGAACAAATAATAGTTTCTCTCATCAGTTTTCTTCTATTTTAATGTCCACAAGCACATTGGGTTTCATAGTGCTCAGTCTGTGCTATTCTTCAGAGTCAAGTCCCTTGGGCAAGCAATTGTCTTTTGTCCAACGTAGAATGTGACATCTTAACAATAACTTGGTGCTTATGAGCTCTCTAAAGACTGCATATCTTCAATTACTGCAAAACTGTTCCATAGTTCACGTTTTAGAGCCACTGTTCTGTTAGCATGTCCCATAATAGGACCTTATAAACAATATGAGGACATGTCATCTTAAAAACACGCACCTGGCTTCATCTAGAACGAAATTACCATTTACCGAATCTCTTACGGCAAAACTCACCCATTTAGCACCAAAAGCTCTCCCTCGATTTAGTAAAATTCAAAGCATAAGCTTCAAAGAGGATTTTTGCGAGCTTCTGTTGCACTACTTTTACGATAATTCACTTTTTATTGATCAGTCAATCAATTATCTTCAGTCAATTTGTTTCTTTTCCTTTTACATTATTTTCATCCCATCAATTAATTACATATTTGTTGAATAGTATTTATATACATACTTGATTAAATAAAATAATTATAACTATCCTTATTGCGTTTGACTGATGAAACAGGTAATTCAAGATCTAATTCACTTATTCAGCGGTAGTATTGGCGTACATTCCTTGAAAAGAATCTTGAAAAAAGAGGATTAATCGGACCTGTGGGGTCGATTTGTATTTCATTTCTATCCAGAGTAATCTTCGTTCGAATAGAATGTTGTAGCGCCATTGATTGAATTAACATCGTAAATGCTCTTATGGGATCACTTCAAGCCTTGGTTTAATGACACCTCCAACCCAGGTGTAATCTGAAAATTCGCTGGGTTACTAGATTCTACTTGCGTGGCTTCATTACTTTGAAATGATAGTAAAGTGCTACAATGGTACAAAATCGGCACTTTTATGCATATGGAAATAGAGAGCCGACCCATTTAGTTCGAAAATCAATATTCGTTTGCTTTCACTGTAGAAAGTGATAGCTGGTTTAAAGTCAGAAGCAATAGCTAGAAATTGTTTCTACCATAACTTAACAGTGCTAGCACAAGTCTCTGTTGTTTTTTGCCTTAGTATTGATTAGTTGTTGTGGCCTATTTACACTTTTTTAGGTGCTTAAGCAAATATGAGATCTATTCCATTGATTGCTCCTAAAGAGCTTATGCCACCATTGCAATAACAAAATTACCCTGGTGCATGCATATGCAAAAAAAAAATGTTCTATATTATAGGGTACACAAATAGCAACAAGTATTTAAAAATTAATAAAAATTCAAATGAATCTACATAAGAATTATGTTTTCTTTTTATGAATAACATAGCATATGTCACTCACTGTACTCATTTGTCTAATTTGTCCTTGTGACAGGGTTCAATGCTTTCAACTGTATATAAACAATTACACACAAACTACACTAGGAAAGATTTCTTGTCCCTATCACAATTTGTACATTTGTACAAGTATACTTGATCATTCGATAGCAGATTACAAGGTCAGTTTTCCAATTTGTCTTTTTTCTTTTCTTGAAATGCAATTGAAATTCTTCAATATAATAACTGCATAAAGGTTCTTTTCACGTATTCCGTTTTCCATCTTGGTACCTCATTTCTTTGAACGCCAAATGGATTTTGGGGCTGTTTTCATAATACCGACCAGAAGTAAATTATCCTAATTGCAATAGTAATTTGTCTTCAAACGTAGAAAGGTTTCTTATGTGTTAGTATGGTCCATAACTTCCTCTGCTCGTATCATAGAATGGAATGGTATACAGCATATGAATTTTTCCATACTGTTTGCGGTTCAAATAAGCGTTCAGAGCCGCCAGTCTTTGTTTTATGTATCAAAACAGTTTTGTACCTATATGCATTTAAGGCAATTTTTTTTTTTTCATGGAATTTGTTTATAAAATTTTGTGGCAGGCTGCTATGTAGTTTCCCTGGGATTAGCATTATGTTTAAATCAATACTGTTTTACAAATATTAAGCCTACAAAGTTGTTCGCGATGGCGCTGATATAGTAGACCAAGTCGGCGCATGTTTATAACAGTTCATGGATAAATATTTTGCCGTGATTGGCGTGCGAGTAAACTGTTTTATGCGATATATTTGAAGCCTCATGAGGACTAAAGGCGAAAGGGAAGCTATTTATTCCCTCAGAGTAACTCTCATTCTGGTTTCGAATCTTCAATATGGCAAAGTCTGTAGAAATAAACGCCAATATCCTGAAACGGAGACTTTAAAATGAAAAATAATATTCTGGTAAATGAGTGATGCTTAGCGGGTTGGGCAAAGTCTATGGCTAATGGACAAAGCGACCCTACATGGCCGCACCGGTTATTAAATGCGTTTCTCGACCGATTTTATGCTATTTGTGCGTTTTAGCTGCATGTAAATACGCTGTCGTGGCTCGCCGGTTCAATCTCTTTTTGGCATTGTTGATCAATCCAGCCGCGCTGCGCTTTGCTCAATGAACCTATTTCTTTGCATTTCCCTCAAATTGTCTATACACAACTGATCTTAAAAGCTATTCCCACAAATAAGAAAAGCCATAGATCTTCTTTGATCAAACAATGCTTTTGCATTTCCGTAACTTTCTATAAATAGAAAAGATATGTCAAACTATTCTCTACATGCCACTTAATTCATGTATATCTGAATAGCTCTTAAAATCATTTGTTCTTTGAAAAAAAAACAGTCGCTTAGAAGTACATAGCAACAAAGGAATCCAATAACACAAAACATTTAAATACCATAGACTAAGATTGACAATATGAGCAAAAAAGATTCTTGTCAACCAATTGTTCCATGTAGACAAAGCTACCTAAAAATATTGTTTTGCGTTTGTGGCACTAAAAGTATACATCATGCATTGTACTCATTTATCCACTTTGGCAATGTAACAGGAATAAGTACATACAATCCTGCTGGGGGACAATGGATAACAAGGTCAGGTTGAAGAATTAATACTATTTTCCCCTTGTGCTTCTATTAAATTGTTTGCTGTGTGGTATGTTACATAAGCTTCTGCTACTACTCAAGATCCATTTTCCAACATATATAGAGATTATTAACTTCCAAGATCCTCGACAACATGATTCATACTATCGAGTGCTATTGAGTGAAAGCACATAAGCGACAATGTTAACAATTTAAGATTTTGTAATCTAGATACTAGTGTTAAATGCTATTCATACTCAGCATTTGCTATACCCAAACACATTAGGTTACACAAAAAACAAAGAAAATGATAGACGTTGACACCTATGAATTAACTAAGCACCCCCAAATATCAAACATTGACTACGTGCTTAAGAGCGAGGGACTTTGTAGATTGAGTACTTTTGCATACAATGTTGGTGATTGTTTGTTTGACTCATTACAACTATTTCTTAACAATCGTTACACATCAATTCAATTACGAAATGGAGCTATAGATTACTTCTTGAATTGCCTTAAAAACAAGGACAAAGAAGCAATAAAATCATACAACTATGAACTAGACCCTGATACTCTATATACATTGCACAAAGTACATGATCCACAAACATACTTCCGCAGAATGCGGTTATCTGCACAGCCACAAGCAGATTGCACAGAAAGTGGATTGTGGGGTGACCTATTTTGCATTCACTGGATATCCAAATGGTTGAATATAAAAATCTCCCTTTGGTCAAGAACAACAGCAAGAAGGTATTTATAGTTCAATAGTTCTGACTACACAGAATCAGTCTCTATACTATTTCATGACATGAATTCTTTAAGTGGACACTTTGAACCATTGTTAGAAATTGAAACACAAAACATAAGTTCAGAACAGCCCATAAGTTCACATGAAATAAAAAAATTGTGCCCAAAGTATCCTCAAATACCAAACATTGACAATGTCCTTAGAGCTGAAGGCCTTTGTAGATTAAGCACATTTGCATACAATGTTGGCGATTGTTTGTTTGATTCACTTCAAGTGCTACTTAACAACCAGTACACCTCAACTCAATTACGCAATGGAGCTATAGATTATTTCCTGGCTTGCTTTCAAAAAAAGGACAAAGAAGCAATTAAATCATATAACAATGAACTAAATCATAGTACTCTATATACATTGCACAAAGTACATGATCAAGAAACATACTTCCGCAAGATGCGATTGTATGCAAGCTCATGCATAGACCATGGCGAACATGGATTGTGGGGTGACTTGTTTTGCATTCACTGGATATCCAAATGGTTAAAAATACAAATAAGCCTCTGGTCATTGACAACATCAAGAAAGTACTTAGATTTCAATGATTCTGGATATACAAAATCAGTCTCTATATTGTTCCATGATACAAACCCTTTGGCTGGACATTTTGAGCCGCTTCTAAGTATCAAAGCCCAAAATCTAACTCGCCTATGCTCAACAAGCTTACTCCAACTTAAAAAGTTGATATGAAATCGTCCACAATACAAAAATACTTACTTGACCAAGCCACATGCTTTGCCTAAAAACAAGGAAAATTTGATACCATTTGTCATAGCAAACAATTTTAAACATAAATCAACAATAAGACTTAATCACCTGAAGAACTTGATTAGAAAAGAAAAACAAAAAAAAAGTGTACCTAGCAGCCCAAAGAAAAAAAAAACATTGACACCAATAGAAATTTATAAAACAACAATACAAGATACACCAAAACACTCATGCAATTTGCCAAGTGCTTTATTTCAACAAGGACATCAGGATTTTCAAAGAAAAACAAAAACAACTATATTGTGAACTAGTACAATCAAATTCTTTACCATACACAGATCTCATATGCAATGTATGCTACTTTGCATTGAAACAGTCCACTATTCCAAAGTATGCTACGCCACAGAAAATAAGAACTAATAGACCATTGTGCTATGTGCAAAACTTAACTCCTCTAGAAGAATGACTTGTCTCACTTAGAATTGCATTTGCACAAATTTGGGAACTAGGGTTCAAAAGGTCTCAAATAGGCCTGACAAGTTCTATTATAAATGTCCCTGTTGACATGAACATTGTACAAAGAGCATTACCACAATCAATTAACAACACACAAATAATTGTTGTTTCATTGAAAAGACGCTTAAAATAAAAAAATGCATTTCAAAAAGGCATGGTGCGCCCAAATGTCATCATGCAAGCTTTGACTCAATTAACAAGGACACCATTATACAAAATGCACAAAGTCCACATAAACCAAGATTGGCAAGAAGTTCTTCAATGCACTAAGGAAAACGAAGCCAATAGTCCACAAAATACAAGCGAAACAGAATCAGACAGTGAAATGGAAAATGAAAACCCATCAGAAACATTGATACATGGATTCACTGAGTCTAGAAGTATCCATAACATGGAGGACAAGATTATTGAAATTGCACCTGCAGAGCACAAGTATCCAATTGGAATATTTAAGGACATTTATGCTGAAGAAATGAATTTCCCAACTTTATTCTTTGACAAGCCACGTGATAATGACATTGTAAAAAACTTTACGTATCAGAAAATAATATGCTGGGAGCTCTTACAGTCACAAAGACAATTTGCATATCATACAACAAACATTTTTTTCAAAACTATAAAGGTTCTAATACAACAAGTACTGTCCACAATGACAATAAGAATCCGCAAGGGCCAGTTAAAAGGGTGGAAGCTATTTGCAAAAGACGTTAAAAACAAACCAAACCTAGAAAAAATTCTTAAATCAGATATTGGATACGTTGATTTCAAAAGAATAAGAATCTCTCCAGACTATTCACAACAACTTAAGAAAAATGTATTTGCTATGATTCGACAACTAGGACCACCGACATTTTTCATCACTTTCTCTAGTGCTGAGCAAAATTGGGATCCACTAATTCAAACATTACAAGAGCTGCACAATCTACACCAATTAGCACAAAACCGTCAAGAATCTAATCACCCAACACACATTGACAAATTTGAACTAATCAAGAAAGATCTTATCACTTGTGCACGTTAAGTATAAACATAGAATCAATGCAATTAAAAAATTGATACTTACAGATGACTCTTTCGTTGGAAATGTCATTGATTACTTCTCAGTCACTGAGTTCCAAAATCGAGGAAATGAACATGATCATTTCCTCATATGGGTTAAAAATGCACCAATCTACATAGAAAACAACATCACAGACGTCATAGCTTTTGCTGATAAGTATATTACCTGCGACACTCAAAATTTGGAACCTACTTTGGCAATGTTACACAAACACCATCATACAAAGAAATGCAAGAGATCAAGAAAACAACTTTGTAGGTACAATTTTCCTTTCCCACCAATGCAAAAGTCAACTATACTTTTACCAATAGTCCAAAAGACTGAAGCGATAACTACAAATGCCACTTATATCTTCTCAAAACTCCAAAAAGGAAACTATGACGAAACATTCACTTTTCAAATGTTCTTAAAAGAATTAAACTTAAGTGACAATGAATACATTGAAGCTTTGAGCTCAACATTAAACAAGCCCACGCTTTTCTTACAAAGAAAACCATCACAAATATGGAACAATAGTTTTTCAAGGAAGATTCCAGATCTTTGGAAGGCTAATACAGATGCACAATTTGTCCTAAATGCATATGTTGCTGCTATGTACTGTAGCTCATATATTGCAAAAGTAGACAAGTCAATGACATGCATTCAAAAGAATACGTACAGACCACAAGCAAGACAATATTGATGCAATACGAATGGTGAGTAAACTTGGAAATGCCATGCTTAACTTGCAGAAAATGTCATCACAGCAAGCTGCACATATTGTTCTATCATTTCCATTAAATTACAGTTCAAGAAAATGTATATTCATTGATACGCGATCTGACAATGATCGTACATTTATACTCAAATCTGTTAAACAATTGAGCAATGAGCTAGATGAATCAGAAAATGTTCTTGCAAAATCTATTATAGACTACTATTTAAAATGCCCTGAAACAATGGTGGACATATGTCTTGCAGAATTTGTTTCAAGATACAACAAATACGGTGCTAAAATTGAACCAAAGGCCAAACCCAATGTTATACGGTTTATCAATTTCAACAAACACTTTGATTTAGAGAATCATTGTAGAGAGTAATTGGTTCTCTATGTTCCATTTACCATTAATGAGCATACACTAAAACAAAACTTTGATTGTTGGGAACATGCATACATGTATCATGGACAAACCATTCAAACAAACAATGCAAAGTTTGTCCACGGCCCAAACTCCGCATGGGATGACATTGACAAATCTATAAATGATCTTCAGTCTCTTGAAGATGAAAAGCTTATTGACCTGCCAATGCAAGCAAAGCTTTCCCAGAAAGAACTATATGACATTCAAACAAACCTTCCAAACATAGGCCATTCTAACCCAAATACCACATACTCCAATGGATTTCAAATTGCAAAGCACCCACAGATTATAGATAACAATGAATACTACAAGTTAAGACGAATGTTAAATAAAGAACAACAAGCAATTGTTAACAATGTTCTCATAAAAAAGATGAAAAATCCACAAAAGCCATTGCACTTGTTTTTGACTGGAGGAGCTGGAACAGGGAAGACTTTTACAGCAAAAGCCATCTACCAAGCTCTCATTCGCATGTATAGCAATTCTGTTGACAATAATCTAGACAAACCCAAGGGCTTATTAACTACATATACAGGTAAACCAGCATATAACATAGGGGGATTCACATTGCATTCAGCATTTCACATACCTTTTAATACATCAAAATTCTTGCCCCTGAACACTGAAGTACTTGACACTATGTCAAAGCACTATGATCAATTGCGCATACTTCTTATAGACGAGATATCATTAGTTGGCTCAACATTTCTACGGTATATTGATAAAAGACTACGAGACATAATGCAAATGCCTACAGCATACTTTGGGAACCTTGATACCATATTTTGTGGTGACCTTTACCAGGCACAACCTATCCTTGATTATGTGGTTTTTGATAATAGGCCTATTCCAATTGAATTAATGCCTTATAGTTTCTGGAAAGACCACATAAAATGCTATTCATTGGTGACTACCATGAGAGAAAAAGATGAAATATTTATTTCGATTCTTAATAGACTACGAGTAGGCATTCAGACAACTCATGACATAGACTATATCAACAAAATTTTCTTTCATCCTATACCATTAGATCCATTGCTTTCACACCTTTTCTATAGGAGAGTAGACGTTCAAGCACATAACAACAAAATGCTATCAATCATTCCAACCCAAATGATTGTGCTAGATGCAATAGATGAAGTTAACGAGGACCTTACTGCAATACGAGTGTACAGTCACACAACGACACTTCCATCACAAATATGCTTGAAACCAAACATTCTTGTTGAGCTTTATGGAGGAAATTACAATGTTCAAGATGGCCTCGTCAATGGTTCAGATGGAATTTTTAAAGCATATACATCACAAAACAATATTGATATTGTTTGGATTAAATTTAATGACCCATCAATTGGACATCACCAGCGCACAAAACTAGCACATTGCTATTCTACTATCATTGACAAAGACTGGGTGCCTATACAACGCATTGCTAGGCCAATCCAGAAAATAACAATAAACAAGAAAATTACAACTAGAAAACAATTCCCAGTACAAGTAGCATGTGCACGAACCATACATAGATCCCAAGGATTAACAATGGAAGCCTTGGCTTTTGATCCCACAGGCATTAGATAGCATGGACTAACCTATACAGCTCTGTCACGAACAAAATCAGTAGAATCATTGTTCCTGTTACAACCTTTAACTGCAAAAAACTTCAAAATTAAAGACAAAATACAACTAGAAATGTCTCGTCTTCAGATATGTGCACAATGGCAACTTGATAATCTAGACACATGTTCAAAAAACAAATCGCATTTGCTCCTATGTACATTGAACACTCGCAGCTTAAGAGCACATGCAGAAGACATTGTCAATGACTATGGCATAATGCAATCTGATATCTTGTGTCTTCAAGAAACACATATGCATCCCTTTGAGCTAAATACCTTGCTATAGAATTTTGATAGCTTCTTTATACATAACATACATGGCATAGCAACTTTAACCAGGAAACATTTGCTCTTGTCAAAAACAACACAACATGGAACTTCAAATATTGAAGCCATCACATTAACAATAATGCTATCTAACAATGAACTCAATGTTTGTAATATTTATGCAAGACCTGCAACTGCCATAGATGAAGTAATTGCAATGTTGCAAATAATTATTGGGTCCACAAATTCAGAAAACATGTACATTTTAGGCGATTTTAATGTTGACATGTCTATAGAAAACAGAGACAAAAAAATGCTTCACAGTTATATGCAACACAACAACATACAATTTATGTTGAACCAACAACACAGCATAGGAAATTCAGTCATTGATCATGTTTGGTCCAACATAGCTACAAATATATGCTCTACCTATATATCAGAAGCATATTGGACTGATCACAATCCAATTTTCCTAAAATTGCATGTCGCACAATAGACAAATTCAACTTTATAGAACTTATAGCCTTATATCACCTTTATGCACTGCAATGTCTTTTCCAATACTATATCCATTATTTGCAGGAGATCTATGGATGAAACTAAAAGGTAGGCAAAGCAAATACAAACCACACAAGAAGACTCAGTACAATGGTAAAGTGCCCATAGTATTATTCCTTCATACTCATTCGCCCAAATCACAAATATTCAAATAACATTGTTCTGATTCTTTGCAGAACACCAAAAGATGTATCAAAAAGACAAGCCAAACAGGTGCAAATTACACAAGAAGAATCAGCACAATGGTATAGTACTTCGTTCTACAGTGTACTGCCAGCTGCCCAAGTTGCTAATATAAAATTAGCATTTTACTGACACTATCCTTGTTCGTTGTAGGACAAGAGTCAAGAAACCTAGAATTGTTTCAATTGAACAACTAAATGCAAGAAGAGTTGGAGACACCTTCTAGGGTGATGTCCTTGTTGTCTACAAAGCAACCTTGGATAAGGCCAACAAAACACGGGAAATGCTACGTGCTGATCTGATAGATCACAAAGCAGAAATGACAATCATGTTAAATGTTAGTGGAGACCTCATCTATCAACATGAGCCTAAAATAGTCCCGGGGTCAGCTATTTCAATATC
>VDFB02274631.1:0-20784 GCA_007258455.2 Sequoia sempervirens
AATGCATATATAAATGTGTCTTTTTCCTCATTTCATAATGTATCTATGTATCCATAGGCGTAATTATGCATATATCGATTTGTGCATATTTCTTGTTATCTCTTTATGCATTTGTCTATATATGTATCGCTGTATCTATGGGTACATGTATACCTTAATTTATGTATATATGCGCCTATGAATTGCATACACACATCCATGTATATATGCATCTATCAATAACTTGCATGGATACATGTATATATGCATCTATGGATTCATGCACCCATGTATATATGACAGCTCATTGGTTCAAAAGCTCTCTTTATAGGACAATTGTGCGTTGCCTGCAAGACTCAGATGAATCCTTTGTATTTCAAGAAGAGATTCGAATGGATAACACTTAAAATGATCTAAACTATGATTTTATAATCAAAGTATACAAATACATTGTAACAATACAAAACCTGACTTCCATTTAAGATGTACAGTGAAAGTAAACAGAAGCAAAAATGCATTTGCTTCAAAGTTTCTAGAGCAATGTCAACAAATTGTCTAGCCATTGTTCAAAGTATAGTTTTCTATCAGCATAGTCCTTGAAGTTTCTGTAGGTCTCACTGCTACTTTGTTAATTGACTTTGATTGAAAGGTCAAAATGTGGAATGTTCCCATGGATACTTATACTTACTTCTCTGTTTTGATTGTTATAATTTAAAGACTGTTTAGCAATCCAAGCAGTTTCCCCTTTGGTCAGATGCCATTCAATGCATTTATTTTGTTTCAGTAAACTATGTACCCTCAGCCACTAGTTTAAATCAAAATTATGCATATGGATTCAGAATCAAACTCCCTAAGTAAATGCATATGTATCTATGTATCCATAGATGCAGCCATGCATATAACGATTTATGCATATCTTTCCATCTCTACATGCATCTCTCTATATATGTATGACTGTGTCTATGGGTGCATGTATACATTGATTTATGCATATATGCACCTATGAATTGCATACACACATCCACCTATATATGTATCTTTCGATATTTTGCATGGATACATGTATATATGCATGTGTGGACTGATGCATCCATGTATTGGTCTTTCTCTTTGTCTTTGGCCAAATGGCCGCTAATCACCAAAGTATCCTAGCCGCCCATGGCCATCAAGCAATTCCAGCGCCTTCCCCACCTCCCACATGCCATATAATGCATTTGCTTCAATTATTTTCATCCCTCCATGTGTTCGCATTTTCCTGATATTTCAATGCATTTAATTTGCATTCAAGTAGCACGTATTTCTACTCACCAGTTATATAAACTATTCCTTTGCTTAAGTTTATTTAATCAATCTATGCAATTGCATTTCACTGATTTTCAATAACAACAATAATTTATAAAGCTATTCAGATAAATAGAAACAGCTAAATGCTAATTTTCCAATCTTGATTTATCAGAATAGTGCTAGTTTTCCAATATAACAAAATTAAAAGTTATATGTTGACATACATTTATGCATATTGTCCATACATGCATATATGGATATATGACTTCATCCATATTTTCATATGTATATGAATACATCCTTCCATGTAACATACGCATTTGTACCTATATCCAAATATGCATACATCCATGTATACATGTGTTCATATGTCCATCTCTCCATGTAATTCTGTTTTCAATGTATACATGTGTCTGTTGATGCATCCATGCATATACCTGTGATTAGCTTTACGTATTTATCTCTCCATGTATTTAATGTTCTCCACTCCATCAGCATTCACATGTTCTCTGTTTTTATGTTCTTCCATATTTATTTTTCCTTAATTTCCTTCGCTGAGACATTATATTTTTCTCATCATCGCTTCTGGCTATTTCGGCGAGAAGCAAAGGATCTCACTGGGTATGGAGAATTGAAATGCAACATGGGTCCTCTTTCTATGTTTATGGCCCGGACTCAGCCTATGATGATTTTAAAAAGCATAACCAATACCAAACTAGACATTCTTCACCGCATTTGCAAAATGTACTTCGCTGCCCTATTGATTCCAATTTATTTCCATTTCCACCGCCGCGTCCTTTCTTCTCCGTCAGTACATTCCAAAATCCAATTATTTGCTTCTGTTGCCTCGTACCAATGTGTTGCGTTCCTTTTTTCACTAAATCCAGCACTCTCATTGAAATTTTAATTTCTTCCATTTAATTGTAAGCATATAACTTCCAAACAATAAATTCATACCATTTACATTCGCATTCATTCTCATATCCACCATCCCATATCCTTGCCTCCCATGTCAAATACTTTTCATAACTTATTCATACACCTTATTTGCATCTCACCCTTTTCTCAATTCACTCTGTTTGTTCCACTCACATAACTCATTCTTCTTTTTAACATTCACATATCTTTATCTATCTACACCTCAAATATACCTTCATCCATCACAACAAAATTCACACCATACCAAACAAAGAAAAAGATGAAGAAAATATCAAGGTTATGCAAATAAACACTGAGGGCTTCAAAAATAACACTCATAACATATAGTTCTATTCAAGAGTTATTTTCATAATGCCTTTTGTAAACCTTGTTTATTACAGATCCCTAAAAGCGCGTATAATAGTTTCTTCAAGCCTATAATGTGTAATCAGATTTAACAAATATTGCTTTTCGCTTTTTACTTTGTCTGATGCAACAAATCCAAGTAGAGTTTCATAGTGCTTTAAGGCAATTGTATACTTTGATTATAAATTCATATTTTAAACTACTTTTAGTATTGTTTATTCAAATTTTTCTGTTGAAATGCAAAGGTTTCATCTGCGTTTGATAGGAATTATTGTTTATAAGATGTTGTGACATACATTAATTGGATGTATCTCATCATCTTTCTTATCAGGATGCTAACAACCTTGATTTGTATCTATCCTTCAATGTATCTGGATGCTATGAACTATGAATTCTACTTGCATATCACTTGCTTGTACAAGTAATAGTAAGCGCTACACAATGGTAGAAATCACAACTCATAGTATTCATATACACCCATGCAAAAATACATGGTATTCAACACATTAACACCAACATGGTTTTCTAGGGCTTGTTTCTTACTTGCCTTTGATTGATAGTTCAAATGCACACAAAGCTAATTGCAATCACTTCTTTCTTTGAATTGCTAGGTACTTAAAGGCTAACTAGCAATTGCCTAATTATTTAGATATGGGACAATACAAGGATGAATAATAAAATATGAACTTGCCTAAATGGTCATGAATGATAGAGCTATTTGGTAAAATGCTACATATACTGTGACATTTAAGCTTCAAAGACTGCCACTGAATAGCAAAAGCTTCAAAACTCTCAATTAACATGTAAAGGGCTGAGAAAAATTGATTTGCTAACTGAATGGGGTCATTTTACTTCAATTATTTAGCACTTATTCTTAACTGTTTAATCACAATATGACTGGATGGCTAGCTGGCGCCATCCACAAAAAAAGCATTTAAAGCAAATGCAACAGTAATCTGTTATATATACACATACATACATGGCAACATAGATACATGCATTCATATATACATAATTGCATGCACACATATATACATGCAAACCTGTATGCATGGATGCATACAAAGACTATGTTTCATGGGATTATTGAAGAGTTAACTTGCTTTCTATATGTTTCCATATTTTCCATGTGTGCCTATGAGGACAATAACCACAATATTTAACAGTATTCCTCTATCCTTGATAACAGCTCATTGGTTCCAAAGCTCTCTCTATAGAACAACTTTACATTGCCTACAAGACTCAGATGAATCCTTCGTATTTCAAGGAAAGATTTGAATCAATAACACTTAAAATGATCTAAACTATTACTTTACAATCAAAGTATCCAAATGCATTGCAACAATGCCAAAACCCAAGTTCCATTTAAGATGTACAATGAAAGTAAGTAGAAGGGAAAATGCATTTGCTTTAAAGTTTGTACAACAATTTCAACAGGTTGCACATGCATTTATAGATTGTTCTTTTTGTACCAAATTACATGGACACATCTATACATTTTACCATGCACAAATGTTCACATGGATCCATATATTTATGCATTCCTTTGATATATGCTTTGCTGGTATATAATTTGTTTTCCCTGTTTTCCTTTCGCTTCCTACTTCAAATGCTACTTGAGCATCACTATGCTTTCACAGATTTGTATTTTTACTTGATTTCACTGTTTTCCATTCAAATTTCTTGTTCACATGTCATGTATGCTTTACACTCTTTGCATTCTGTGAACATGCATACATCTATACATGCATACCTCAAGCGTTGTTAAAAATGTTTAAGATTATTTGCATTCAATACTTCAAACAAAATAATAATACATTTTTGCTTCGTCAATAAGGTCATAAAGGAAATTTGTTACTGCGAATGTGGACATGCACCCATGTAAAGGTGCTAATGTTCATTGCTGTTTCTCTTTTCACTCTTGCATCCTTAAATATCAATATTTTTTTTTATCTATTCATCTCTTGTCACATTTCGAGGAAGCTCAAGGATCTTGGAACTTTGTTTAGTCCAAAGGAGAGTGAGAAATGAGACACTAGTCTTTCTTTTATATTTGTATTGAGACATTCAGCCCTATGATGATTTTAAAAAGCATAACCAATAACAAAATACAAATTCTTCCACCCTTGCTTGGAACAAAAGTTCACTTCATACCCTATCGAATCCACTCATTTCCATTTCCACTCGTGCACATCATTTCTTCTCAAATCAAATACATTTCAAAATACATTTATACGCTTCTCTTGCATCACACCAATGTCTTACATTCCTTTTTTTTCCCAATCCAACTCACTCATTCAATTTTTTATATCTTGCATTTAATTTTAAGCGTATAACTTGAAGATGATAAATTCATATAATTTACATGCCATTCATTCTCACATCCAATTTCACATATCGTTCCTTCCCATATCTAATACTTTCCATAAGGCATTTATATACCTTACTTGCATTACATCATTCTCTCAATTCCTTCTCTTTGTTGCACTTACATGACTCATACTTCTTTACCACCCTTACACATCTTTATCTATCTATAGCTCAAATATACCTTCATCCATTAGAACAAAATTCACACCATACCAAAGGAAAAATTGAAAAAAATATCAAGGTTATGCAATTAAACACTGAGGGCTTTCAAAATAACTATGACAACATAGAGTTGTATTCAGGACTTCCTTTGAAAACGTTTTATACTATATCATGTTTATTGCAGATAACTAAGAGCACATATCACAGTTTCTTGGAGGCTAAAATGTATAGTCAATTTTTGTAAATATTTACATATATCCATGCATTCAAGTGCATTGTTGGATATCCTTAATACACTTGGTCAAAAAACAATAATGTATGATTCTTTTGTTCCGATCATAAATGTTCTTTTTATATCTCTCAAATGCAAATTGTTTCAGACATTTTTCTAGCTTTCTGCACATAGGCATATATACATTCTTGTTTACTTACCAACTTGCATGGCACACATGTACACATAGATCAATGCATTTATGTTTACCTTCATCCATACATTTATGTATTCCCTCGATATATGCATTGCTAATAAATAGTAAATTTTCCCTGTCTTCTTTTATTTCATACTGCAAATGCAAATTGAGTCTCATTGTTAAAATACAATTCTATTCAAGAGTTCTTTCCAAAACGTCTTTTCCAAATCCTGTTTCTTACAGATTCCTAAAAGCTCATATGACAATTCCTCCAAGACTATAATGTATATTCAGATTTCACAAATATTTACATGTATCCATGCATCCAAATGCATCATTAGATATACTTTATACACTTGTTCCACAAACACTAATGTATTGCTAGTTTGTTTCAATCAATAATGTTTTTCTACTTCTTGTTTAAGCTGTAACTTGTTTCTAACATTTCTAGCTTTATGGACGCAGGCATATATAGATTCTTCTTAACATACCAAGTTAAATGGACACATGTACACATTCGTGCATGCATATGTCTTTACATGGATCCATATTTTAATGCTTTCCTTTCATATATGCATTCATACTAACTAGTTTATTTATCTTGTTTTCTTTCATTTAATACTGCAAATGCAATTTCAGCCTCATCACGCTTTCAGGCTTCCTCTGGTGTCGACGATGCTTTTCACTATTCTGTGCATTCTGTGCACATCGCTAAATGTCTACATGCCTCCATGTACACTTTATGCATCAAGCATTGTTACAAACATTATAAGAATATTTTACTATAGATTATTATAATAATTTAATGTTTATACGCAAAGTGCTACAAAAATGTTGATTATTTTATTCTACCTGCATTTTATCTTACCTAATAAAATTCTTTATATCTTTTCTAATTAATTTTTTTTAAAATATATACACAAAAAAATATTCATTCGTAATTCATTAACAACATTCAAATCTAATTTATAATAAAATCAACACATTTGTACAGTTTCATCTAAGAATTTATCGTAAAATTTTTTACACTTATCACATTTTCATAAGTTATACTATTACATTTTATGTTATATATACACAAATTTAATCTTAGGTAGTAAGATTCTTTATTATAATTTTGCAAATTACTTATTGTTTATTATATAAACACAAATTTTTATTCATATTACATAAACAATATTAAAATCTTATTTATAATAAAATCAATAGCTTCCTAGTCACTCATCTAACAATTTACTATAATATAATTACATTATTCTTTACACGAAAATATCTTATCATATTACATACACAACATTTAAATCTTATTTATAATAAAATCAATAGCTTTATATAATACTAATCTTCACACTACATTAAAAAAAAAAACATTCATTAATCTTACAAAAGTTTATACTCAAATGAGCTACCCTTATCAATCTTCCACCTAACACTACTGTTCCTATTAGCACTTGCATATTGTAATATGAGCCATTTCACATGTCCCTATGGAACACGTTCCCCATGCATCCTACAAAATTTAAATACATTTATATTCCTACTTGCTATCTCTAAACTTTTCCTAACTCCTAGCTACATGCCTTTTACCTCTCGGCAGGAACTCCCTCACGCCACTTGTTTCTCATCAAATTCTCCCACATTAATACTAACCACAATATTGCTTCTAACAATCCCTCTCACGTTAATACACACAGTTTATGATAGCTGGAAAAATAAAATATATTAGACGAGGAAATCAGCTACTTTGACCACTCAATCAAGAGCAACGTGTGCCAAAATGTCGGCACAAACAATTGTGCTGCATGCTACTCCACTTGAGTCTCGATTGTGTTTTCCATATCAAATCCTCTCTATGAGTTTGTGTTGGGCCGGACGGTTTTTTCCTGTGATGATTGTCGAGTCGTCCAACAGAATCAACCCATCACACCCAGGTGCTTGCCGATCCCATGGAGCATCAACTCCTATAACAAAAACTCAACGAGAGCTATGATGAATTTGGGCCTGTGATTTGTCATTGATTTCTCTGAGTGTCGTGAACCTTCTCATATGTTTCAGACAGTTTAGCCCAATCTTTCTTAGGCACAAGCACAAAAGGATATGGTGAGCGCAAGAATTCCTCTTATTGCTGCATAATTTAGTGAATTCGGTGGGAGACAGATTCGAAACTGAAATTCAAACTTAACCATGGTTTTATTATCAATGAGTGTGACAGTTGGATTGGACGGAAGACAGATTTTTCTTTTAAATTTGAAGTATTAACCAGTGATCATGACTGCCTGATGGAAAATAGAATGAAAAACGGAAGACGAAAGTAAAGCAAGAAACAACGAATGGAAAGTATGACAGGTTAAGTGGGCCCACACCAGCCACCTAAGCGGTCAACGCTTACAGTGTTACCATCAAATTTGTTTTCCTTTGCAAAAGTTTCGCTCTCATGTGACTTTTATCCTCTTTTCCAACAAAAAGGTCGAAGACCATTAGAAATTCTGCAATTCGAGTTACTTTCGCATTTCCGCAATATGTTTAAATATTCTCAAATGGTGGGATTTCGATAATTGATGGAATACATCCACTCTCCTGAAAAATCTCCACAATGAAACTTCCATTCAGAGGTTGCAGAACTTTGGCTATGAAATAATCACAACTGTGAGATGATGGATTCGTGATGAGAGTGCAGATTGATACACAAATTCACAAAGTTAAGTGATGAAAAGCTTGATAAGATTTTAAGTACCATGGCCCATGGGGGATATTTACCTATCAGTAGTTTCATGCGTTTTGGCACCACCTTGTGGAACTTTGCATTTGATCGAGATATATTCTAAAAAAATATTAAACCTCCATAATTTTATACATTGCAGGATCCTTTTATTCATCCGGATGGATGCCATATCTCCGCACCATCCTATTCTTCCACCAAGTTCTGCAACTCTTGATTTTAATGTGTTTTAAATTGATTTTTCATAAGTACCATCTTATGCAAAATTGACTTTAAAAGTTGCTTTATGAATACTAATTATGGTCTTGATGTAGGAACTATGTTGATATGAACTAGACTAGCACAGTGGTTTTGAGTTCACACATGAAGATATAGTGTAACTCTTATTGGGAATTGTGCTAAACTTTATTAATTGTTGTTCCAAATGTATATAGTGTCTCATATTTCTAAGGAGTTGTAACAAAAAGTGTAAGTGAAGTGAGATAAAGATCAACCAAAATTAAAATATGTTCTCAAGAAGTTAATATCTATTATGCCTACATAAGAAATTGTGCCCAAAATTACATAAGGTTGCTAATTTGTTTCAAAATTTCCAAGGGATAATGTTTTGAATAAAGTGTTTACATGTGGAGTTGTGTCTAGCCATTAATCAATTATTGCTATAGATATGATCAAGATGTCTTATATTCCCAAGGATATAGAGGGTGATGCTTTATCTTTTGAAGATGGGGGCTAATAATAAAAGTTATAACAGAAAGATAACCAAGAATTAAATGTAGTCCCAGGAATCTAATGCTAGGATTATGCTAGTTGTCTACTAGCTATGTGTCAGTTTTGTGCCAGTTGAGAAAATTTATTTGAAGGATCAAGGGGGATATTTTGTGTAATTTCTAAGAAATATTGTGGCTAAATTCGGTTAGAGATGGATGATGAATATGTGGAAAATATTTAATCCACTCAAATATTTAATGCTAATATAATCTTGGGTCTTGGTGTTGAGATGATCTCCACCATTGATTTTTCCCTAGATTTTGTTGGACTTGCCTATAAATGAAGTATTTTCTTATTGTAAAGGTTGTGGGAATCAAAATTATTATAACCAAACATTTTGAAATCAATACAAGCAAAGAATTGAGTATTAGTGTAACACCCCACCATGAAACCCTAATTTATTTTAGGTTGTCACTAATTAAGAAACTCTCAATGAGTTACCCTAGACCTGCCACTTTGTATGTCAGACCCCCATTGAGAGCCACTCCCCCTACTAACAACTAGAAGACCCAATGAAATCAAAAGAGCAAAGCCAACTTGCACAATCACAAAATCTCATTAACATATACAACAAGGTGAGGCAAAACCCTTCCTGTACTCAAGTTCTAGCCACATTGGTGAATATACTGTGCAAGGCTAACAACCATCATATACTCATTTAACACAAAATATTTATCTCGAAGGATCATCAAAAAATTCCATCAAGAAGACAATTTTCCCATAGCCTCTGGAAGACTCCTAACATTCACTTCACATGATAACTTAAACATTGGTGCAAAACCCATAATTCATCCCCACATCAACAATCATTCGCATGTTTCACATAAACAATTCAAAACAATAATAGAAAAATAGAATCATGTTTCAGAATATTCATCATAACCAAATTAATAATCTTTATTTCAAATAAACTAATCTTTCATTTATACAATACATCAATCCTTACATATTCAAATTTTACTCTAATTCACTTGCTTCTCTTAGATGATCGTTTTATAATTAAAGCAGTGATGTTCACTTATTGATCTCATCAAATATATACACATACATATAAATATTTGCTTATAACACTTATACATAAATCTCTACAAACATAAACATATATAACTATATATATGTGTGTATGTATGTATGTATGTATGTATGTATATATGTATATATGTATGTATCTATTTACATATATTTTATATTTTATATTATCAAGACAAGGTTTAGTTTAAATACAAAAGACATATTTTTATACTAATATAAATACGAATGAAAGTGGATAGATTTACACACACCTATATGTGTGTGTGTGTATGTATATATATAGGCATGTTATGTTTCTACGAAATTTGAATATCAAGTAACTGTGAGGCTCGTGCATGCTACGCCCTTAACTAATGCATGCATATAATATACAATAACTTGCAATAGGACATAAGTTTATTGAAAACCATCAACACTAAATACACATATAACTATATATATCGATATCACAGATTGATAACTAGGTAAATCGAATGAAGACAGTGGCTTAAAATAGGTTGAATGATGAGAAATGAAATGTCTATTACATATATGCCAATCTGTATAATATATCAAATAAACAGAAAGCAGATTCTAATGGTTTAAAAGTAAGCGGTTAAGGAAATGGAAAGGCAAAGGAAATACATTGCATAGGCTCAACTAGTTAACACATCTCAGCTTCCCACTAAGCTCCACACGACTAAAGTAAGAGGAAGAGTTAAATGTTTATACAGAGGAAACGAGTCTTTTGCGCAAAAGAGAGATTGCTCCAACGTTTCGTTCCAAGGTATAAAATCTGAACTGGAAAAAGATGAAGATTCAAAAGATAAATGGGTGCAGGGAACCTGAATCACATTGACAAGGAATCTTCCTATGAAAATAAAAAGTATAATGAATAGAGGGAATTCGATTTTCATTCTAATAGTATTACTAATCACAAGATACAGTGAAAAAAATAACTGCAGATACATACAAAGTCAAGATTTCAAATGTAAACAAAATACGCCGATCATAAGATACTAATTGTGTTACTCAAGTTTAAGAATGGACATACAAAAAGAAACACTACCTATACAATTCCATTCATAAATGTTATATTATATATCAAGCATATAAAAAGGTGAGCCAAAAATGATATTCACTAAAAGACTTTTGAACATTTATGTGAATGCATAAAGAGGATATAAATAGAGTTTTTTTGTGTAAAACTAGCGACGCCAAAGCATGGGAATTTATAAATAGGAATTAAATCACTGAAATCGAACCACTTTTATTTACTAATAGAACAATGGCATAGGACAGAACATGGAAACAAGGCCCAACAGGAAACAAAAACACAGCGCCCAGGTAGCATATCATGGAAACAAGGCAATGATATACCCTATCATAATCTAAAGTTTACAACTCATTCTCATCTAGAAAGCAATGAATTCTATGGGATGAGCCGGTAACTTAAAGTGAATGGGGTTTCGATTAAGACAAGACCACTGGTTAATACATGAATTTCTTTTGCTAGCTCAAAGTTATGCCATGGTGGACTTCGAATATATCACAGATTGCATGCAAATCCTACGCCAACACAATACATATACAACCATAGCTCACAAATAAGGCCGTTATTCCCAAGATTCATCAGAGGAGAATCGACATGGCTAAAGGCTTAATTCCTACCATAGTTCAACAAGAATATCATGCGCCCTTCATAACACAAAAGAACATTTAGAACAAGGCAATGTCGAACATAAGGTCCGACTCCATAATTCGTATAGTGTAGAGGAAAAGATAATTGGACCAACGTTTTGAGCAGAGGATCTCAAAGGACTCACTAAAAGAAAGCAATGGTTACCAAGTAAACACGTAATAGTTTTATTTAAAACTTCAAGAAAGCAATCAAATGCTAATTTACAGAATACCCACAAAAATATTTACAGAAAAAAGCCAATATCTTCAAGAAATTTTTATCTATTAATTATTTCACTCCAAGATTAAGCAGTGGTAAGGAATAATGGAACTTGGTATTAATCGTTTAGCCGACCTAAAAATTGATGCAGAGCTCGCTACATTCAATATGCGACTTCAATATCTTCAGAAATTCCACAACACTACAAACCCCAATTCCCCTGAAAGCTTCCAGATCCCTAAGAAAAATATTTTAAGAATTAGAGAATGTTCAATACGACCAAGCAATGCACCATTTTCAGAAAAATAACCAAAAGCCCCCTTCAACAAATAACCAATTAATTAATTTACTACTCCATCATGTCTCTTACTACATTCCCTCTCTTGATTTAATTACTTTCTTTTAAATTTCCCCACTATTGTCAACTACCACTTATTATTATTATTTTATAATTCAACCATTCCTTATAATTTGCACACCATTAAATCAACAGTTAAAACATTTAATTTATTAATTTAATCCTTTCATTTTAGTTTTCCAGCACAATACAATAATTAACGTATTTACTTAAATATTTCTTTATTAAACCATAAATTTTAATTTATTTAAATCAACAAATCCTTAATAATATTTTTATTTATTGAAACCACAACATATTAAAGCATTTATTTTAATTATCAAAATACTTTTAACTTAATAACTTTATTTTAATATAATAATCAATTAAAGCACAAATCACCCTAATTTAAATCAAATAAACCAAATACTAGACAGTACTGGCAATACTGACCAACCAAATTGGCATACAGATAGGGTGAGTCATGGATGGGCACTACAAATGGTGTGTTTCACTTATGGTTTTCATGTTAGAATGATTCCTTTTTTTTAGACCGTAGGAACTGGCAGCTACCCACCCTCATAAACCGCAAAGGCGCCTCGGTAAACTTTTACTGTGATCAGCAGCCGGGCGCCGCACACGCCCGGCACACAGATGAGGGAGACTAGAACTGTGACCAACAGAGTCGTTAAACGAATTCACGCAGCCAACCCACAGAGCCCCACGATAAATTTGAATCATGATAATGAAGAAGTGTGAAAATATTTGATAGAAATTTAGTTCATATCGTTTGTAGCTTGTTGATTGTTAGTTTTTTTGTATGGTTAGTCTAAACCCTATTTGATATTAGTTCAATTGTGAATATTTATTTAAGCTATGCTAGAATTGGATATTTATATGAATATTCAAGATTTGAAAAACTTTCAATACCTTTGAAGATTACACTGATCTTGTGATATTGTGAATGAATCTTTGATTAAATAAGAATTGGTTTTAGTGAGGGATCGATCTATTTGAAGCTATAGTGACGAAAAATGTACCCCTTTACATTTTCTCAATTGTTTGGGACCTCCTAGTTAATTTGGACTTAATTGTGCCTTAATTTAGTCTTGTAAAATGTATCCCTTTACACCTTCACATTGTCTCCCTTAATTAATTGAGCTTAATTATGCCTTAATTGGCCCTTTAATTCATTTTCCAAGCCTATTTATTACATTTTACGAAGGGGAAACCTGACATTAATTAATTCCTTAACATAACACTTCACATTGAGAAATGTGTGTCCAAGGTTTAGGGACCTAGGACCTATTCGCCCATGGGCGAATGGGTCCTCCCTTAACCTTAGGACCTAAATTTAAATTATTTTTTTGGTGGTTTTTTAAAGACTTCAAATCTATAATTCAATCTTGGCTTGTGATATTTGAATTTCAAGAAATTGAGGATACATACCTATAAATATAAGGTTATTTCACTATGTTTCACCTAGAGAGTTTTTGAGCTAGATTTTCAAGTGTTTGATTACAAGAGCTAAAGTGGTGATCAAAGGCATTCAAGAGAAGATTTATCAGAGTTTTATTATAGCAATTTCAAGATCCAATTGTCATATCAAATTCTTCTTGCAATATGCATGTTTTTGGAGCTAATATGGTGATGTAGGTTTCATGATCCCATCAAGCATTCAAAGCACTATTTCAAGAAAGATTCAAAGTTCAAGATCCACATCCATTGAATCCATTTCATGCAAGTTGCATAATTTCATTCTAAGATTTATTCAAGGGTTTTTTGAGTGGTTACATAGATTTTTTCCTTCTTCATTCCATCTTTCATGTTTTCATTTCATTTCAAGGTTTGATTACCAAAAAAAGGTTTGACCAAGGCAAACCCCCATTCATAAAAAAAACAATTATTTTCCTTCATGTTGTGTTTGCAAATATAGGTGGAATAAAGCTTAAAGACCTCTTCAAGAGAAAATTTGAAGTTGTCAAAGTTTTCATCTCACAGAAACTCACCTATACAATTTATCTTTGACATTTTGACACTGCCACTTGGACAAAGTGGAAGCTTCAGATCTGTAGCAAAAGTTCCCAAAAGTTGCAGAAAATCCTTGATAGTGGACCTATTCACCCATGGGAAAATGAGTCCTAGTCAACCATTAAAAACTCACTCTTTCTAAAAGGTACACTTAGGTCTACCCTTCTCTAATCTACAATTTGATTGTAGGTTCTATTAGTATTGAGTTTAATCTTGCTATTTCAAGTGTTAAATTGCATTTTGGTGTTAGTTAACTATTTTTAGTTTTTCTCCCCAAAGTGTTGTTTGGCCTTGACCCCTGTCCTTCAATCATAAGGAAATCTGCAGATTCACACTTTGACTTGATTCACCTAAGTGTTAATAATCATTTCATTGTGTGGATCTCATTTCCTAATGAAATATAGGAGAATAGGTTTCTATCTATTATCATTTTGGTGAACCCCCTTTTCCCCAACCTATTTTTCTTTGTTTCATGCTGGTGAACCTAAAATTTGAGCATCATATCTTGATGATCATTTGGACTCCACTTTTAGCCCTAGATCTAGGTTTTACATTCATTTGCATTGCATTACATTGATTTGCATCTCATTTAGGGTTTTAGGATTGCATTTTTGCATCTCTTAAAATCTGAAAAATACAAAAAAGTCAATCATTTTGCAAAGCATTTAGGGTGATCCCACAATACTGGTTTACCATTTTTGGCCAAACTGGACACTAAACTGATTTTTTTAACTAAATCTTCACTTTCAGGCACCTATAGCAGCTAAACCATGAGGAATTTGAAGATGATGCAAAATAGTGATTTGTGACATTTTGTCTGTAGATTCTAAATATACTTTTTTCAAAAAATTTGGAATCAGATTGCACTTCTTTTCCAACTCCTTCGAAAACTAATTTTTATTAGTAAACACCATTTTTAAGGAGTGATTCTTACCGTATACAACATAATTTTTTTTCTATGAAGGATAAATTCTATTTTTTTTTAATTTAGATTTGTAGCTACGATATCTAACCAGTTCATTTGGTTTCATACTATTTTATTGAATATTTTGTATGTATCAAAATTCATTTTTTTTACTGAATCAAGGACATCAATACCTACCCTGCACATATTTTTTAGAATTTTATTTCGATAATCTGCTATTTTCCACATGTGCAGAACATAGAGCTTGATTTTCGGTGAAAAACTTATGTTTAATCAAACTAAAACAAATACATAATAAAACCATAACATATTAAAATTATATTCAATGGATAGCTCGTTCCGAGGACTACCATCATCCAGTTGGGTCTGTGAAGTCACCTCTATTTCCATTCTCAACTCAAGCTTCGAAGGGAAAATTTTTGTAGAAATCTGGTGCAAGAGGGGGAGAAGGAGGAAAAAGAGGGGCTAGCTCAAACCCCCTTCGAGCAAACCCCACTTGACCTTTCAAGCAAAGGGGGGTTCGATCAAACCCCCATTTTTTTCAAAATTTTCATTTGTTTCCATTCTGGAAACGTGAAAAATGTGTTTCCTATAGTTGATTATGGTTTGCTCCAAGGGGGGTTCGAGCAAACCCCTTTTGGGTTCGCTTGAACCATTAGTTCGTTCAAACCCCCAAAAAACCAAAAAAAATTCCATGGGGGTGTTGTTTGCAATTTTCCTTCCTCAACGGAATTGTAAACCAATTTTGTGGGATCACCCTTTACATAGTATTACATCATCATTTGTCTACATTACAAAATTGAACATCAAATTAGGTCTCTTAGTTTGTCATTTATCACTATTTTGTATTTGCATTTAGACTTAAATTTACAGAAGACTGAAATTATAACCATTTGTCTCAGTCTAGAATATGAAAGCCATAGGAATCAACTTATAAATCTATAACTTCATTAAATTTCAAAACCCTCAGCTAGGACCCATTTGCCCATGGGAAAATGAGTCCCTGATTAGGGATTTTTCCTGCATTTCTGGGCATTAAAATATTTGTTTCTATATTCTACTTTACTATTTTTAGTTTTCTATTATAGTTTCTAGATTTTGTGTGAACCACATGTGATTGAGTCCTCCATCCATGCATCATTTTTGTTTTCTTTTCTCTCTTTTGGAGAGGGGTTTTTCCCACTGGGTTATTCTCCTTTTCTCTGGTTGCGAGAGATTTTTTTTTTTTGCATTGTAAATGGGTACCTAACATGGTTGTGTAGCCAGGACCCATATTGCATCTCCATTTTTTGCATAATAATTCTCCCTAAGTTGCACTTAAGGGGGGGTGTTAGGGTAAATAGATTTTACCTTAGGCTTAAGTTAACTTAGGCATAAAAAATTTATTAATTAGGGTAGTTGTGTTTCCTGTATCAGGAAGTTTCATACCTATCACTGATTTTTTACGGCTTTAAAAGCCTATACCATATGTAGATTATTTATCCCATTTAATTCACTCCTTATTTGGTGAAATAACAGTATTGTCTCTCTCTTTCCCCCTTATGGGGGGGTTGTTGATTGTATATAGATGATGTAAGTAGTCCTTTGGGGGGTGTGATTGAGTCCTCCATCCATGCATCATTTTTCTTTTATTTTCTCTCTTTTGGAGAGGGGTTTTTTCTCAGGGTTTTTCCTTTTCTCTAGTTGAGAGAGATTTTTTTTTTTGCATTGTAAATGGGTACCTAACATGGTTGTGTAGCCAGGACCCATATTGCATCTCCATTTTTTGCATAATCATTCTCCCTAAGTTGCACTTAAAGGGGGATGTTAGGGTAAATAGATTTTACCTTAGGCTTAAGTTAACTTAGGCATAATAATTTTATTAATTAGGGTAGTTGTGTCTCCTAGGAGTTATTACAATGCATATTGATGATGCCACTTTGAATGCTATTGAACATTTTGAGTGCCCATATATTCTTTAGATTAGAATATGGGAAATACATGTATATCTTGATACTCAACCATTCCTAGATGATCTTGTTTCAGATTGTCTTGTGCCTCTTCATTTTTTAGACATGATACCCTATGATCATGCTACTATGCAAGAGTTTTTAGAAGTGTTGGAATACTTTGAATCTTCAAAGGAGGATGATGAGGGTTCTTTAGATGCTCCTTCTTCTCCATAATAGACAAATGATGTACCTTCACCTTCAATGATTCATTGTGCAGAGTCATTGAATGAGTCTCATATCATTCATGTTCTACATGACCATTCATTTTTTGTTGATGATTCATTGAGCACATCCAATGATTCGTCACAACCTGTGTTTCATTTTCTTCTTGATTGGGATTCGTATTTGTCAAAAATTGGTTCATTGTTCGTAGAATCTCATATTTCTAACTTAGAGGACACATTTGAGGGGTTATCTCTCTTATTTGATGATATTTGTGGTACAACTATTCTCACCCCGTCTCAATATCTGGAGAGTGTTCAAGATCAGTTTCTAGTGGTACCTTGTTTCTCACCTTCTGTTGTGATTGCGCATGTTTCTGATTGGTTCATGGCATCATTTTCCAAGGTCTTGGCGACACATGAACAAATTTCAAAGACATCAACATACATCTTCATGCTTCTTTCCTTCAATTCCTATCTGGAATGGGAAGCATACCTGCATTTTTATTTGGTTTTGTTTCTTTCGAAAGGGAGACAATTTGTTTGTTGACATTCTATCATGTTTTTTCTTCAAGCACTTACCATTTTTGCAAGTGATTACACATGGTCGAGGGGCTATACATTCTTTCTCTTTCCCTCTTATGGGGGGTTGTTGATTGTATGTACATGATGTATGTAGTCCTTGTGGGGTGTGATTGAGTCATCCATCCATGCATCATTTTTGTTTTGTTTTCTCTCTTTTGGAGAGTGGTTTTTTCCCATAGGATTTTTCTCCTTCTATCTGGTTGCGAGAGATTTCTTTTTTTTTTTGCATTGTAAATGGGTACATAACATGATTGTGTAGTCGAGACCCATATTGCATTTTCATTTTTTGCATAATAATTCTCCCTAATTTTCACTTAAGGGGGGGTGTTAGGTTAAATATATTTTACCTTAGGCTTAAGTTAACATAGGCATAATAATTTTATTAATTAGGGTAGTCCGTATCGGGAAGTTTCATACCTGTTAAACCTATTTTTCACAGCTTTAAAATCTTGTACCATATATAGATTATTTATCTCATTTAGTTCACTCCTTATTTGGTGAAATGGTAGTATTGTCTCTCTCATTTCTTGTGAAGGTGATTTTCTGCAGTTGATGATATTGGGCTCACACCAACACCACAAAAAAATGGGGTTCACCAAAATGAATTAACAGGATGATGAACCTTTTATTTTCCAATGTTTCATTCAATTATGGGGGTAATAACGCATAAATGAATATCAAAAATCAAACTTAACTAATATAGCAATAAAAAGGAATCTTTTAAGTGGGTCAAATGTTGTGTACCTATTGTAAAAAGTGTTTTTTCGGGCCTCACTAATGATTCATTCGCCTAGTGGTGAATAGGTCCAGGCTAGGGTTCTAGAAAATCAATTTATGGGTTATGTTCTTCAATGTCTACACTCCTAGATCCTTGGTGTTCAACTCTCGAAAGTTGGAAATGAATTATGTAGAATAATTTCCATGATATTGCAAGAAAGATGACAACTTTACAATTTTGAAAAATTTGCTCTCCATTTGGTCTTCAACCTAAAACTTGCAATCACACATCAAAGGAGAAGAAAAATATTGTTTTGTTAGGGAATAGGGGTTTTCCTTTTTCAAACCCCATTTTGGTAATTAAACCTTGAAATGAAACAATGCATAAAAGGAAAGATGAATGAACAATGTAATGTCACAACCCACTAATCCTCAATTGAACCTTGGATTGCAAATCTAAAACTTAGCATGAAATGGCCTCAATGAGTATAGATTTTGACCATGAACTTGACATAAGATAATGGATTTGAATACTTGAACTTGATCACTAATGCTACATCATCACATTAGTTCAACAACATGCATGACTTTGACATGATGAAATAGATCCTTGATTGTTGTAATAAACTTTAATAATCTTAATTTGAATTCCTTCTTGAATGCTCTTGAATGCTTTATAATGCTCTTGTGAAAATTTCTTGATCTCATGAAAGTCTTAGGTGCTCTCTTGAAAATCTTAGGTGAGAACATAGTGAAATAACCTTAAATTTATACATAACTTAAGATTAAATCCTGAAAATGAAATAACATAAGCCGCCATCAGATCTAGGATTTCAAATCATTAAAATACCACCCAAAAAAATTCCAAGGGGGGGTCCTAGGGTTAAGTGAGGACCCATTCTCCATAGGGCGAATGGGTGGTGTGAAGCCTTGAGCTTTCCTATTTTAAAGATGAAAAACAACTAAAATGTAATGTAAAACACAAGGAACACCTCAAAAGATTAGCCTAAGGAATTATTAACACAAAGAAAAATTGATGAAATTATGCAAGTTCTTATACCTTCTCCATGTTGATGAATCCCTTGGTTGGCCCTTAATGTTTTAAATTCTTTTATGCTCCTTGAATGGCTATGCAAGATGAACAATGTATGATAGAATGCAATGCTAATGGCTAAAATGGCTTAACTAAATGAGAGAAAATGCTTGAGAATTAAGTGTTCAAAGTGACATCATGTGGGTGTAAAAATAAATAAGTGTTGTAAAATGTAGTAGAAGAGGGGGGTATTTATAGAGAAATTTGAATTCTCTAGAGAATTCAATGGTTGAGATTAAGCCACTAAGGTCAAGATGTAGGGCTATGGTGAGTTGAGGCCTCACAAACCCTCACATCTTGACATGTGGAATGTGAGATGGCCTAGGATAAGATGATGTGGAAGTGAAGTGGAAGGGAGGTACATGATGTGTAAGAAGGACATGTATCTTGGAAATACATTAGGGGATGAGAAGAATATTGGGTGAATAAATGTGAATTAAAAATTAACATGCTTGGAAGAATCCCATGGACAAGACAAGGTTCCAAAAAGGGAAACACTTGTCCACATGTGAATTGATGTGACAAGTCAAATATTCTAGAAGATGCATGGGAAAAGGGGATTCTAGGAGGAATAAAAGTGAATTAAAAATTCACATGGGGAAGAGAAGAGCTTTGGATGAATAAAAAGGAATTAAAAATTCTTTGGGGGATGGGGAGAGTTGACCAAGGTACTAATTAGGCTTAACTAATAAGTAATTAGAAGATAATTATAGAATAATGAGGATTAGAAGCGAACTTTCAAGAGTTGGAGGATGTGACACATCCTAATCAAGGATTAGGCATGTGCACATCCCTAATGATGAGATTAGAGGGTTGATTAAGATTAAGAAAAAATGATGTGACATGTGAGGAATTACATAAATGTCATATTTATTTAATTCATTTGATGAAAGGGGGATTGAAGAGATAAGGTATTTAATTATTAATTAAATACCTTAGGGATTTGGCAGAATTAAGGGTATTAATTAAATAATAGTAATATTACTTAATTAATGCAAATAAAAGGATGTTTAGACGAAAGGGGATAAATTTGGATAAATTAATTGTCCAAATT
>VDFB02274632.1:0-24619 GCA_007258455.2 Sequoia sempervirens
ATAGAAAGAAAAGCTAAGGCACGAGACTATTAGGGTTTAAAGAGGGTTTTAGACCTTAGGTGAACCCTAAAACAAAGTTTTAGCAAACTCTATCCAACAAATGACTACCAAAATGCTCAAAATGTATAGACAAAGCATGGAACCACAAAATTTTTGACAAGTTCTATCAGATAGATTAAAGACAACCTTTACCACTAAGAGGGGAAGCTTCATGTATCAAATAATTCCATTTGGAATCATTAATGTTGGAGCCACTTTCTAAAGAACAATGCACATAGCTTTCAAAGGGTTGATCGAGAAGTGCATCATCATATATATGGATGACCTCATGGTGTTCACCAAAAATAGAGCTGACCATGTAAGTGACCTACGTAAGATCCTCCAAAGATGCAAAGAATTAGGTATTTCACTAAATCCCAAGAAGTGTACTTTTGGAGTTACCAAAGGAAAGCTCCTAGGTCATATTATTTCTGAGAAAGGTATCTCCATAGACCTTGAGAGAATTGAGTCTATACTAAAGTTGCCATTGCCCATTTTAAAAAGGAATTGAAATATTTCTTTGGAAATATTAATTTTGTGAGAAAATTCATTAGTGGATTTGCACAAATTGTGTGTCATTTAAATGATATGCTGAAGAAAGATGCAAAGATTGAGTGGAGTGTAGAATCAAAGAAGGTTTTTCAAGAAATAAAAGAAGTTATAACCAACGTGCCTATCTTGGCTAGTCTAGATTACACTAAGCCCTTCAATATTTATACTTTCACTTTAGAACATTCTTGTATTGGTGCTCAAACTTGGAAGGGAGAAGATGATGATGAAATCCTAATAACTTTCACGAGTTCTCCTTTCAAAAATGTTGAAGTTAGATATCCTAACCTAGAAAAACAGTCATTTTCTCTAGTAAAAGTTGTAAAGAAGTTTAGGCATTACATCCTAAGGAGAAAAGTGATAGCCATAGTGATCGACACTGCAATTAAATCCATGCTGATGCAAAATGAGCTCAAAGAATGAAGGGGAAAATGGACTAAAATCTTACAAGAGTTTGACATGGAAATTCAACCCATAAGTTGGTAAGAGGCCAAGGATTATAAAAAGACATTGGCTGGAGCAAATAAACAATTGGTATGTCAGTATTACACACAAAATAATATCACATCATACATGTGGTATAAAGATACCATTTAGTACTTGTTGCAAAACAAGTGCCTAGATGATATGAATGCAACTCAAAGATGAGTGTTAAGGATTAAAAGTCAAGCATATATGGTGAAAGTTGGAATCATGTATAAAATAAATTACGAAGGTATCTACTTAATATGCCTAGATAAAGAAGCTATTATTTCAGTCCTAATAAAATTTCATGATAAATTTAGCATTGGGCATTGTTTGGTTGAAGCTAATGCTCATCAATTATTAAGGGTGGAGTATTATTGGACCACCCTATTCAAGGACACCTTTCAACATGTTAGGACTTGTCATATATGCCAGGCATGAGCTAGCAAAGAAATAAATGCACCTATGCCATTACAACCCATATATAGGTACGTCCTTTTTCCCAATGGAACATGGATTTTATAGGAATGATATACCCCCACTCATCTAGAGGACATAGGTTTATTCTGGCAGCCACAAATTACTACACACGATGGTCTAAAGCGATCACTTGTTGATAAAGTACAACGGATGGGGTAATCATATTTTTAGAGGATCACATAATGACCAGGTTTGGAATGCCATTTGCTTTGGTATGTGATATTGGTCCCTCTTTTTCATCAGTTCAATTTGTGCAATGGGATTTTGAGCATAAATTTATTTTAAAGTATTCATCCAATTATTACCCCCAAGGTAATGGAGTTGCATAGTCAACTAATAAAATATTGATAGGTGTCATCAAGAAATTGTTAGATAAAAACCTGAAAGATTGGCACTCTTACATCAAGTTTTCATTATGGGTTAATTGAACTAGAACTAAAAATGCTTTAGGGACATCCCCTTACCAGCTAGTTTATGGTTTGGAGCATGTAATTCTCATGAATCTTAGAATTCCTACCTTAAAATTCATGGAGAGTTATCTATACATGGATGATAAAGTTTGGGTTAGGTTGATGAACCTACTAAATCTAGACGAAAAGAGAAATGTTGCTCTTGAGCATGTTTCAAAACATCAAGTTGTAGTCAAACGATGGTTTGACAAAAGAGCTAGAATAAAGTCCTTTAGGATCTCAAATCTTGTCGTACTTTGGGATAAGTCTAAGGAAAATAAAGGAATCCACTCAAAGTTCGATTGAATTTGGACAGGCCCTTATCAGATATCTGAGATTTTACAAGAAAATACTTTTAGGATCAATACTATGACCGGAGAACCAAACCCATTGCATGTTAATGGGCAATTTCTCAAAAATTATTTTGGATCCTAGGAGGGAGGATTGCTCCTCCTTGTACATTATTAGAGTAGGTTTTTCATCTTTGTTTTGTTTCCTTTTCTAATTTTTTGTTGTGTTTTTTCCTATTCTCGTTTTCTTTTCTTTCTTTCTCGTTCTCCCCCTTGTTTGTTTGTGGGTTTTGTGAATGTTATAGGTCTGAATGTCAACCATTAATAGGGTGCCTATGGTATTTCTATTTTCAAACCTTTTCCTTGTTTAAACTCAAGGTCTACTAACCCTTTATTAAGCCTAGAAGTCTTAGGTGATCTAATGTATTAAAATCAATGAACCTTTAAATTTAGATGTTTGAATCTTACTATCTACAAACTAAATAAATCAAGATTTGGATTTGAGATGGATTGTAATGACCTTTGAACTCAAGGAAATATAAAGATGTTTTCTTTCTCAGTGATCACCATGATTCCTAACCCAACACCAAGTGACAAAATGGAGAAGAGATTATAAAAAGAATAAAGAACAAAAAATCAAGGATAAACTATAAAATGGGTGATTCAAATAATCTCTATCGAGGCTATGGACACCTAGCCGGAAGTAGAGATATGTTTGAGGGAATTAGGGGTATCTTTGTTGGGGCTATGGAGGCCTAGTTGGCATCAGATCTATGCCCATGTCACACCAACTAAGTTCCAAAAATGAAAAGAGAAAAGAAAGAAATATATGAATAAAATCATTGGGAGAAAGGCAATATCAAACCAGTTATCTTGATTCATAGTTAATTCCATCTCATTCACATCCTATCTTGAGGGAATAAATCATGTGAACACACTATGAGATTCAAGTACCTATTGTGATAGGTGAATTGATTAGAGTACTTAGATTGACATAGACTCCTTTGCTTAATTTTGAGTTCTTTTCTCTTTGAGTTTAAGCCTGTCTAAAAAATTTTGAAGAGGAGTTGATTTTCAATATTTTTTTCATTGGTTCCTATTTGTTGTGCCTCACTTTCACGCCCTATTTTGTTTTTTGACAAAACAGGGACCCCATCTTTTTCTTTTTTGACGTGTTGTCATTTTTCTTCGTCCTTTCTTTTTTTACCTTTCTTTCCCCTCTCCCTTTCCATCTCTTCTCCTTTTCTTCTTTCTTTTCCTCTTGTTTTCTTTCCTTTGAATACCTTGTTCGGATTCAGGAGATCGAGCTTCTTCATATTGGCATACCAAGAATGTTAGGGCCGATCCCCAACCCCTATCTTGATACTCGGTGTTTTATTCTTCATTCTATTATACTTCGGGCGTTGGGAGTTTGCTATACTAAATGCTTGACTTGCGAATCTTGATGAAGGTGATGTCTTGCAGCCTCAAGCCTCATGCCAATATTTTTAGATGTGCAAAATAAATGAACTGATAGGGTATTTTAAATGCCGAATTTAGTGTAGTTAATGTGGAAGTCAAGGGAATTTATCAAGTCAATTTGGCTCATTTTTGTATCTCCCCTTTGTCATTTGTGTTTGAACGAGCTCTAAAAACTTTTCCATTGTGTGAAGGCCTCCATTGTTGGTGTGATTGTTGGCTTGTGTTCGTGCATTCAGGTTGTTGTGCATGCATATTTTCTAGTTTGGGCATTTGTGTTGCTCGTTCTTGCTCATGCTTTCACATGTTGTTTGTTGTTGGTTTGAGTTTGTTTTCCCACTCTTTGGTTTGTGGTGTTTGTTTGTGCTCCTATTCATGCATTCACCTCTAGTTTGTGTGTTTGTTTTTCCCCCTCCTATGCATTTTTTTCTACGTAAGATGAAAACCACTATTGAAATATTAATCCTTCCTTGTTTTTCCTGGATTATGCATGATGGGTTTGCTTGTGTGGGTGTTGTTTTTTATTTTTTAAATTGGTCTAGTATTTCATTTTCTTATGTTCTCTCTTTTTTCCTTGTTTCATTTTTTATATTGTTCCTATGTTCTTCACTTTTCACTTGTCGCTAGATCAATTTTTTCCCCGATGTGTTGATTGAGGAAATTTATTACATTATCTAATCGTGTGTCGGGCCTTAGACTTGTTGAGGTTTTCTTTTCCTTGGCATTTTTTGATCCAATTCATCGAGTGTTGCTAGTCATACAATCAACTTACTCGTTAAGTCAATAATATGACTAGTGATATGATGAACATCTGACTCCTGATCCTCAATCATTTCCATGTAATCACAAGTCTCGATAAATAAACGTTTAGACTCAGGGTTTTGGTTAAGTACTATATCAATAAATGAATAAACGAGAGACTAAAACTCTGACCTTCAATATTTGAAGCCACGACTTAGAAAAAATCCTTAAAACCCTCTTTCGGGTATTTCCAATTAGGCATATTGTTTACATCCTTTCTTACTAAGGTGGACCGAAAGCGGTATCTCTGATCCCTGATCACAAAGGTCCAATGCAAATACTTCACGAAAGTTCCTTATTTTTTAGAATTAATCAGGCATATCATTTGGATACTTTCTTATTGAGGTAGAAGGTATTCTAATAGCCCAATCTCTAACACTCGAAGCCATAGTGAGAAATCACCTTTTCCTTAGTAAAATGGACAATTTCAAATGCCTTTGGGAAATATTTTAAAATTTGAACAAAGTTAAAAATAATTATTTTTTGGGGATCAAGGATTTTCATTATCAAGTGCCAAACTCATAAAGGAAAAGTTAAATGGTAGACTCGATTCTGGACTCTCAATAACCTTAAAAGCTTTCGGATTTCAAAGATTGAACCTACCTCTTAAAACTCATTAGAATGTTACAAAGGATAAAGAGGGGACCCAATGCTCAACTCCCAAATATATTGCAATGGAAACTTTAGACTTCGCTAGTTGGCATTCTCATTTAATAGTGATGTTATTGAAAACATAAGGTATGAAGTATCACCGATGTCTGACCTCCAAAGGATTGAAGAAAAGAATCAAACTTGCCTCATGATATTTGAACCATTTGATAAGAGACATGTGGCAAACCTGATCCATGATTCCCAATGGATCAAAACATGAAAATTAAACTCTTAAGACAATTTTTTTTTAGCTCTTTAGTATGAGGTAAAGGGGAGGCCCAAGGACATTCCTCGAAAGAGTGTTTGGTTTCTTGCCTTCTTTTAAACTAGTTATGATTATGTAAAATATAATATATGTTGATTAATGCAATTTGGTATTGAAGGTCTACTTTCTTCTGAGGAGAATAAATGAGTAACACATGATGTTTTTGTATGTAGGAGATATGTCACCAAAGGATCCCATAATGATGAAGTACCAATACAAGGGATACCATCCACCTTCGAAAATGTTCTCCCCGTACACTAAAATTGGAGACATTGACCTCGGTCATGTCAACATGGAGGAGGTTAAAAAGAGGAAAAATAATGAAGAAATAAGAACATGTGCCCCTACAACACTAGCTAATTCTGGATTGGTGCAAGCTGATGCATTTCTAATAACTGTTCAATTTCTGAAGTTGGTCCTAACATGTGCCCATTTCTACAATCATAGAATGAGAAAGGTGATGGTGTCATCAAGAGAATTGGTGCTCAATGTGATCCCAGATGTGATTAAGATTTTTAGGATTCTTGTCCCCCCTCAATATAAGGAAATTGATATGAGAAAGGCAATCAAGTACTTTGATGACAATGAGGTAAATAACCTCACTTATATTAGCAATCAGATGTTGGTTACCTTGAGGAAAGTATCCCTCAAGATGGCTAGGGTGTAACATATAAGTGAGTTCAAAGAAGACATCAAGGACCTAATTGTCCTATTGAGTAGGGTATTTGGATATCCCAATGCTAGGGATTTCTATCCATGGATGGTCCAATTCATTGTGACCATCAATGACTCCAAGAAAAACAAAATTGACTGGACCACTCTTATAAGTGACACCATTTATGAGCAGTTGAAGATTGTTATGGTAACATCAAAATTTTACATGACCTCATACTTGGTCTATTTGTTGGTATCTCAAGCCTCCTTCCCAGGATTGGATATAGTGGGTTCCTTCAAACCCGGAGAAGTTACTATCTATGAACACTATCCTCAACTGAAGTTGGAGGATAGTTATACACACTTCTACATTGTCAATGAAAACTTTATTTATGTTTTGATAAGAGGATTGGAGGGAGATTTCTCTAGAAGGATCTCTAATGAGCTATAGAAGCATTGAAAGCATGGGGGGACTAGTATATCTAGTTCAAAACTTTCACATATATTTGAGTGGCAGGCTTCCATAAGATGCCATATAAGCTCCCCAAATACCCCTTAGACAAAATGATCATGTTGGTAGTTTGTAGACAGGTGATCAAAATTCACCAGCTAATTATAGGAAAGCACAAATTCAAGTATTGCTTTCCCATCAAAATAGGATTCTTTTCTTGTGCAAACATGAAAAATATGAAGGGTGGTAGTGTGGAGCTATAAAAATATAATTTTGTGTTGTATAATGATGTTTGACACCGATTTGACCCAATTGGAAAGATTGAGAAAGTGATAAGATCCTTTATTCATGAGCCTAAGATTGAAGACCACTGGGCTAACTGTGAGGAATAATTTGAAGTGCAAATGAAAAGCTACTCTCAATTAACAGTACCATTAATCAAATCTTGCATAGAAGCCCATGTTTCCAAAGAAGTAAAGGAAGATGGGAAGGTCCTCAATCCGATCTATCATAAGTAGCAAGTATATAATCAACCAATCATCAATGAAGATTGTTCTATGGATGAAAATGATGGCATTAAGACAAGGGCACAAGGTGTCATAACCCATTCTCTCAAATGGCTTCAACATCCTTTTCCAATGATGAAGCTGTTGGAGCCTACAAAGGTAGTTTAAAAAGCCAAGACCAAAGAAGGGTCATTTGTTGCTGCTACTGCCCCTACCAAAGAAACTACAAATAAGTCACCTCCCAAGGTAGCAAGGAAGAAGAGAAAGGAAAAAGAACCAATAACTGTTAGTACAAGTGAGGAAGAAGTTGAGGAAGGAGAAACTTTGGTAAGGAAAAAGAGAACCAAAGAAGTTATTAGGGAAAGAGCTGCCTAGAGGGAAGCTCAACAAACATACTCCTCCTATCCTCCACATGAATCCCCCCTACCTTCACCTCCTCCATAATTGCATCATCTACCACCATCACCACATGAAAATCCTCCATCTCCACCACCTTCTCCTCCTCCACTCCCTAAAGAAGAGCCACCATCTAGAGAGGAAAAACTTCTTGCTAAGGTAGTAGAAGAGGAAGTTGTATGAGAAGGAGAGATAGAAAGAGAGCTTCCTATTGATCAAGAAGCACAGAGGGAACCTCCTGTTGAAGAAGAGGTTCATGATGAAGAAGTCATTGCTGAAGAAAATATAACAAAAGAACATATCAAGCAAGAAGTGGACTAGACCAGAGAAGAAGAAACCCATGAGGAAAAGGTCCAAGAAGAAGAGGTCATAACATAAATTGAGCACCAAGAGACCAAACAAGAAGATGATGCAGAAGGCTCCCAAAACACTAAAATCCTCTATTCTCCTCGTAGAGAAACGCCCATTGCCATGCCCATCTAGCTCAATCAAACTATTCAGAGACAACAAAGGATATATGTGGAAAGCAACTCAAATCAAAATTTGAGCATTTTGTCAGAAGCTTTTCAGTCTTCGATCTGAAGAAGAAAGAGAGCCAAAAGAATATCAACCATTACAATGGATGAGCAAGGAAATAGAACAACATAAATAGTTATTCTAATGGTTGATAAATTGGAGTAAAAAATAATGCTAGAAGATTACCATATCAAGAAAGTTGATCTAGGAGTTCAGACCAGGGAATGAGTGAAGCAGTCTCTCCAAATGTTTGTTTCTATATTTTTGAAGAGAATGCAGAAAGACGAGAATACAAAGGAAGAGCTAAAAGCTCAAGTGGCTTAACTAACAACTTGTATAAATAATTTGATTGGACTAGTTGATATTGCATCTCTTGAGTCCACATTGCAAGCTACGTAAAAGGTGAGGTTAGGCATTTTGACCCAAATGGATGGATTCCAACAACACAACAATGAAAAATAGATTTTTTATCTTTAGCAACTAAGGTGTTGAAGAAATTAATAAACTCCTATCACTCCATTAGTGATGAGGATAGTGCAACTCAACAAATTGAGCTAACCATTGATGAGGAATTATTAGTTTAAGAGGATTACATCCTGATTTTGCATAAAATAAAGGAAACATCAATGGAGGAACTACTAAAAGTTGTTGTAATTGAAGAGGAAGATCAAGATAAAATTCTTGAATGTGTAAGAGCAGCTGAGTTCCAAGTAAAGATTCTAAATAAGTGCAATTCAAAGTTGAACAAATACAAAGGACGAGCGAAGTAAACCATGGACAAAACCTGTTAGGCTATTGAAGACTTAGACTGCACATTTTGGGAAAAGCTTGTGTTATTTAGAGACCCTAGTAGGATGGTGGAAGAGCTACAAAATAAAATGCATGGACAGGTTACACAGGCGAGAATTGATAAAATGATGAATAAGAAGGCAAAACTTCAGTCCCTTCAGGAGGAGTTGGCCACCATCACTAATTTATAACAACAAATGGAAAAATCAACTTTTGATCAGAAAATAAAGCTTTGGTATCACAGAGGACTGATGATGGAAAAATGAACAAAGTTGTATCAACATTCACTAACAGCTTCACCAAGTAACTAAAGATATGAGCTTCATTTTGCTATTGAATTTAATTTTTAATAAACTAAATGCAATAAATTTTGATGCCCAGCTAGTGAAATAAAAGATGGCATTAGAAATCTAGAGTTGGTTCCAGTTAGTTTTTTTGTTTAGATCCATATTTATAGGAACTCATTTTTCTATATAATTTTGATTCTAGATCATTTCTAAGGATTCAATTTTGATGTATTGTGCAAAAGAAACTTATGCATTCTTAGTGTGGATTTGCATACTGACTTTTCAAAGATCTAAATTTTGATTAATTGAAGGATTATCCCTATTTTGTATGCTTCTCAATTTGGCTCATTGGTAATGGTATGACTTTTTGTGTTATATGAATTGAATAAATTAGTGAAATCTCGAGTATTATTATGGAATTAAGTAATATTTCATCTCAAATCTGTGCATTCTTGATGGTGTTATGATTGCATGAAATCTGAAAAATCTTGTGTTTGGTTACATTTCCTTTGAAGATTGCATCATTATTGAACAATAAATGTGTGAATGACTATTTGCATTGATAATGGTTTAGAGGTATTTCATTTAAATATTTATAATTTATTACTAAAATAGGTTTTATCATTGTCCATTAGATTTAGAATTTATTTCAATCTCTTATTACTCTTTCTATCTTTTGAATTTTATTTTAATCAAGTTTGGAATTACTGAAAAGAGCATTAAATTGATATAAATCTGATACAGATCTGAAATGCAATTATTGAATGAATTATTATATCTATTATTTTTAATTGCATGTTATTTCCAGAAAGCTAATACCCAAATCCCTTGTGAAATATGTTGACAATGACCGCTTAGCTGTCCCACATGGTCAATACCTGACTATAAAGGAACCTTGGAGTAGTTTCTCTACTTTTCAAGTGAAGTAGTAACTTGTTATTTCTTAGCAAGTTGAAAGTGTTAAAACCACCCCCAATGGTATGAATACTCTATGAACTTGCATTAGAGCTTCCAAAAGAGTGTAGTTCACTCAATCTTGTCAATGTACAACAATCCTTATATTTTGCAATGTTAGTATCATCTACCAACCCAAAAAAATCTGTGAACTATAAACTTACCTTCATTACCTAGAACCATTATAATATTACACCATTTAATGATGTATTTCGTATCTATCAACTTTGCATTGTCTTTGTACTTCAACTCTTCTCATACTAAGGATCTTTTAATACATGCTCCTGCACCATCATGCTCCCCCTTTCCATGCCTGGCCTCACATAAATTCCACACATGTTGAACACCAATGATCTTATACATTTTGATCAATCAATAGAACATCCCCAAGTTCTTGAATTGTGATGCACAATTATCTGACCATATGATATTCTAATGGAATGAAATTCCCTTTCTAGCTAAATCACAGTAGAACATCTGAAAGAAACCTTGCACAAATTCCATAGTATGTGTGCAATCATCACTGATATAAAATGATACTCCCTTAAAATCTTCTTGTCATCCTCTACCTTGTCACCCACATGAATGAACGTTGATGGCACCTTCAAATTTTGCAAATTCAAAGTGCCTATGCACTTTTAGGTTGGCAATAGAGGTTAGGTTTGCTTCTTGTCACATCTTCCTTGAAGCCCATATTTTCTAATTAAATGTTTACAACTTAGGATTCATAATGCAATTTTTTGTAATAGAAAGTTTCTTGGGAAACATTATAGTATGCCTATTCAGTTTCGTGCTTCTAGGACTATTCTGACACACATTTTAATGTGTTTTTTACTACGACCGGGATAGATTTGGTGTTCTAAATAGTCGCAAATTTAAAAAATCTAAGGGAAACCCATTTCCTATTTTATCCTCAAATGTCTTCAATTTTAGTTTTGTCAAGGTGCGAGGTCAAGTGATGCATTTTTTTAACTCTTTCAAGTGTGGCATACACCTCCGACAAGCCCGATTACAAAGAAAGTACCAAATTTTGGCTTGATGGAAATTTTTTGATTACAAACCCATGTTTTATTTAATTGATCTTGCCCACTTACAAAAAAACATGACTTTGAGATCCCTTGTTTATGTGTAGTGCAATTCCACCATTTTATGGGTGAGAGAAATTGAATTGTCCATTTTGTAACTTTTGTATTTTGAAAAAATTTAAGCATTTTAAATGTTTTAGATGTGGTGGGGGGGACTTTAAAAGTATTTTCAAATGATTTATGAGGAAATGCAAAGTTGAAAATGTGCACCCAAAGGCGAATTACGTAATTCCATAGGCCAAAAAGAGGGGTTTTTCAAAGGGGCATGGAATGGAAAAATGCATGTTTTTAGACATTTTTGACTTCCTAGAAGCTTGTATTATGGTTAAATACGTTTGGATGCTTGAGGGAGGTTTTGAGGCATTCAAATGGATGAAATTTGTTGTTCTATTGCCTTAAAATGGCCAGAAACTTCTTTTCATGCCCAACTGCAACAAAAAATGACTTGCACATTTGTAAATCAAGTTAGCAACCATTTCTCACACCTTAGGAATGATTTTAATGTTGTTTGGAACATTTTCAAAATGCCATTCACCAAAAAAATGGCCCAACATTTGTTTTCACGACCTTCAACCATTTTTATCATGCAAGGGGCACTCAAATATGAATTATGCCATTCCACACATAGTTGAGTCTTCTATTGGGTCAAGCTTGCGAAATTGTGGAATGCAAGTTTCTCGTTTGTTTTGACTTGCAAGAATTTCTCCCCTTGCTGAAAATAAAAACATTCACGTGGATGGAGCTTGGAGGAAAATGAATAGAGATGGTGGCTTCAGGAAAGACATTTAATAAAAATCAAATTAGTAAGTAGAAGAAATGTAGATATTTTAAGAAATGCAGTGGGTAAATGCTTGGGTAAAAGCATGTTTTTACATGATAATATGTCGGGTAATTTCTTGGGGTTGAAATTTTCACTGGTAAAGTAAAAAATGCAACAATAAATGTATTTTTACATACAGGTAAAAAAATTGCACGAGAATTTGAAAGCAAGCAAAGTGACAAAGGAAAATTTCAGCCGCAAATGGGAGGTAGAATGAGGATTAGGGTAAAATGGCATATTCCAGTTGGTTTCAGATCAAAGGGAGCTCAATGTGATAGGTGTCAAGCAGAGATTAAATATGAGCTTTATTCTGTTCTTTATATTGTAATCTCTTCTTCATTTGTAGAGGTTCTAAGTTTTTGGGAGGCTCTTAGCCTTTGTGTTTTGGCCATGAAAGAGGCTATGTACTGAAATTGTTGAATTCTAAGGGTGAAGATCCTTATGTTGTAAGTACATATATTGTAGATATAACTTGAATGCAAAGATTTGATTATATACTGTTATGTAATTGTCTCTAGGTTTGAAATGTAATATCCTTTGAATTGAAATAATAAGGTTATTGAGGTTCTTCAAACACATTTGTTGCTTGAGTTATCTATTTGTTTGCTTTCAATTCAAGGAGTGGTGTAAATGTTTGCATGTAGGTGATGAGGGTATTATATTTTTAAGTGGATTGCTAAGTAGAATTTCATGATAGGCTTAAGTAGACCTTTCTATCATAATGTGATAGATGTATGTAGGTCATCAAGATTATGTTATAGCATTACAATATAATGTGCATGATAGGTGAATTTGTAGCCCAAGGTTGGCAATGGTCTTGCATAGTTGTCCTTCTCCATCCCTAGAAACAATCTTGAGTTCAAAAAAATTTCCTTGCTTTAGTTAATTTGGATTTATTTTATGTTTCACTTCATACTTGAGTTTCAAAGACAACAAGGATAGTGCCTTCCATTTTGTAAACATATGAACCCAAGTTTTTATTTGTATGAAGTTTATCTGCTAGGTGCAACAATAAAAATTTGCTTCATATCTATATTCAACACTATATAGGGAGACCCACCTAGGCTTTGCAGAGCCTAAAGTGTAGGGGAGAAAAGTGTCATACCAATATCTCATTCATTGGCCAAATCTCTCTTTGAATCTGAGCATAAGACATGGAACAACTTTAGGATTTAATGCTATACAAATTTGGGAACCAATGAACGCTATCTGCACTAATATAGAAATCTGTGTAGAGTTGTAATATTGTGATTACACCTCATTTTGTCATTGTAGAGTGTAGTTCTCTACAAACTCGACACCTAAAATAATGGTATCGAGTGGAAACGTGTCCTTGCATAACTTGAATTACAAGTCCAACCATTGAGCTCTATGGGTATTCCTTGCATACTCATACACTATAGTCTCTCAAAAAATAAACATAAACTGATACACTAAAATATTTTCACTAACCAATTCACACCTTTTTTATTCTTTACCATCTTTTATACTATAAGCCACTATCTTATATTTTCCAAATTTTACTAGTTCATTTCCAATTGCATGTGTACTCTCCATATGTTCACAAATTGGAAAATGTTACAAGCCACCACAATGATCACATGTGCCATCAAAGCATAAACTCTTGTAGAATAATTGACCATCCACTCTTTCACATAAAATGCTTGATATTGATTCTCTTGAATATTTAGGTGGAGCTTGTATGTTACACTCCTGCAAAACATTGCTAGTATGCAAATATACACATATATGTCGATAAACATCATAATGGTTAGAAAACTCAATATATACTCTACAAAACAAGTTATGCATGTGTGATTTATTTTAATATAAAAAGGATTTACCATTTCAGAAAACCTTTGTCTAATTTGAGGATACATAACTAGAAATTTGGAAAAAAATTGTGTTTGAGTCATATCTAAAAAATGCTTTAGATGTGGCTCACAGTTTTGACTACCAATTATCCTTCTTACAACATCTCTTTGATTAGGAGATACCCTTGTGTTATTCTTCCAAAAAAATTTAATCAGGGATATCAAGGCTTCAATGATTGGTGGGAGTCTACAGGAGAATGTCCATAATTCATTGTTATTTGGGTCCTCCACTCTTTGACACCTTTGAACGACTCTCTTTAGATTTTTTCTACTTATTTTCAATGCTTGACTTGTCTTTCTAACGAGTCAAGATTTCTTGGTTTGATTGCTTACTATTTTTGACGTAATGACACTTTGTGTGATATTACTATCTCTATTGCATGAGGTGGAACCCACCCTCTCATATGCACTCCTTATATGATTTACAATAGATTTATCATTTGAAGCATCCAATGTGGTGAATTTTCTATAAATTTTAGAATTTTTTACCTTTGTAATTCGTCTATTTCCTATGCCTTAGTCGAAAAACCATAAAAACTTGTAAAATGTTGTTACCTTTTTACATTTTGTCATTAAGCGGCCCCTTAAGTGATTTTTATTATGCCCATTTTGTTCATGCATTAGTGGCCTCTTTACCTTTTCCTAGTAACTTGTGTGTTTGATGTGCATGATTTTAAAAGTTTGTAAGTTGTTTGAAGAAAAGCCTGTCGGGTGGTCCCCACATCAATCCTAGTCAACACCAAGTTTTGGCATTTAATTGAATTAGGCTAGCTATAACCTTCGAGGAAACTTTTAGTCCTGATATTTTATTCCCATGAGTCCTTGAAAAGTATCTTTTATATAATCTCAAGTTAAGTTGTTGCCAAATCATTTTAGATGAAAATATTTCTTTCTTTTCAAGCTAGCTTAAACCTTCACGAGGTAATATTAAGTCGAGTATTTATTTCCTCAAACTCCTAAAATTGTGCCATGTGTCCCATCACTGCTCATTCAAATTATTATTTTGTGGAAGAAAGTCATGTCATGGAAGCAAATAAAGTATCCATCTTATTCCACAAGTCCTTGAAATGATGACACATGTTCCACCTTAGTGTAAAAGAGATCAAAGATTTTCTCTTCATGGAAAGGATTTCAAATATCCACAAATATCATTGATCTTCATCAAATTAACAGTCTGAATTTTAAAATGAAGAACAATTACTAAAAGTTTCACCTTCAAGCATGCAAATAAATTAATGGTGGATTTTATCTATATCTACTAGGTTTTCAATTTTCTTGGCATAATCACATACATTTATATCCTCAAAAGCATAAAATAAAGATTACAGAGCGAATTTGTTGTAGTTTTTTAGTAGAACGAAGGTTTTCTATGATATTTCCAAGGTTTACAACAAGCTTAAAGTTGTAAGTTAATTTAGGCCTTCTTTGTTGTATTCTAGTTTGAAAAGGGAATTTTTGGTTTGATTAGAGATATAAAATAAGTTAGAGTTTGGGTAGGATTGGAAAATTATTCAAATTTTTAGAGAATTATTTCAAGAAGTTAAATTTTTTAAAGCTCTCTCCTATTATAAATCAAAACCATAAAACAAGAAACCATGGCCAAAACTTCAAGGGGTGTGAAGAGAGGTCTCGATGAGGACATCATGGCTCAATTTATTAAGTCATCTAAGAGGCCCAAAATGTCACAAGGTTTAGGAATTCCAACAGATCAAATTATTGACAAAAATAAGAATTGTAGAGACCCCATCAAGACACTTTCCCATTGTATGCTCCCACCTTGCTCAATATGGATCTTGTTGATTAGAAAATAATAAGTGTTCTAAGAAAAACAAACCTTATGTAGTGTTTGGTATTAATGGTGCCTCTGGTTCATGTTTATGGGTCATGTTGTCATGCTTGAACTATTGCAGTTAAGGCCTAAAATAGCTGTAATAACAATGTTTGTGGTATCATCCCTTTAAATCACCGAGGAGATATAAATTTGAAAACAAAAACTTATAAGTCTAAGTGAATGGGGAAATCTTCCTCTGACTTGACTTATACTTGTAGGTGAACATTAATTTATATCACCCGAGCAAAAATTAATATCAAAGAATCACTTATATGTGTATGCAAGTAGATTGTTTTTAGGTTTTTGTCCCTATGCCACTTGAGCGAGTGACAATCAATGAAGAACTATTTGGGGACCCTAGAAAGGGATGCATACCTGCTCGTATAGTTGCATAAACATATTTTCAAATAGAACTATATATTTCATATTTTACGTTCTCTTGTACCTTGAACCCATGGATACAAGGTATATATAGGTATTTTGTGAAGTGAAAAATGCTTCCAATACTCAGGTTTAGAGGACATCATAACATTTTGTGACTTGCCCAAGTTAAATATAAAACATTAAACTTAATTGGTTATAAATATGAATTTGTCATTGATGCTCAAAAGAATCCTTAGGGTGGATTTACCTTGTATTTGGTCAACAGCCCGAAATCCTGAGGAAGGGTACATGGTATTTTAGCTAGACTTGTAGAAAATCTCAATACAGTAACATGAGCATGTTGTATTTTTCCTAGTAAGTGACTTAGGACTTGGTTGGTCCCAACAAAATAAATTCTCTTGTCAAAGCTTAGTTATTATCATTTCCTATTCTTATAAGCCCAAATGGTTGACTAAGTTACTTATCTTTTATTGGATAGAGGATTGATCTAAGTTGACCATCATTTACAAATCATTTCATATGAATGTGTAAGCCAAGGGATAGAACTTAGATCGAGTAATCATTAATTATTGAGTGTTAAATTTTATCGACAAGGTTATAAAATAATTAATATAAATGATGCTATTTAACCCTATATTTTAAAATTTTATTAATTTTTTTAGACCAAGAGGGTTCTTAGAGTTCTTACACATGGAAGATGATTCAACTCATTAATCTATTTTGCTAACATCGATGTTCATCATGTCCAAGTTTCTTGTTATGTGCACATTTGGATCCTTCATTCTTAGATCGTCCCCTTCAAAAGAGGAGGGGAAAATAGGGTTTACTTTGATATTTTGTTCCTCATCTTGATTTAGACTCAAAACTTTTCCTTGTTCCACTAGGTGTGATTTGATAGATAGAAATGACATTGATTGACAATGATAGTACACAAAAAATATTATTAAAGTTTCCTTCACCCATGCCAACTAATCCTCTCCCACAAGAACACAAATATAAGTGTTATTACATGTTAGGATATGCAGTATATAACAAGTATCACATGAAGAGTTCATACTCTATGATTAAGCCATCTGATGTGAAGCTCTGAATCAAATATCAATCCCCTTGACTCGTAATCTATAACCATGAAAAGTGCTTACACTTCATGTTCTCTAATTGTGAAGATGATGAATAAGAAGACGAACCTACTAACATAGTTGAACACAATTAGATTTTGTTATTTTGTAGAAGATGCTTCAATTTATCAATCTGTTTTACATAACAATGTTCATTGTGCCCAAGTTTTAAGTGCAATGTGCGCATTTGAGTCTCTCATTCTTATGATTGTTAGAGTTATCATGCATTAGAGAATAATTAATTACTTTAATTAATTATTATTCTAATTCTCATGCACTTAAGCTCAAATTAGGTTTGATTTATTAGTTAACTCAATGCTTTATTTATGTTAACTATAGAGCTAATATTAGATCAATTTGTCTCATCACACAAGATGTTGACACTTGTCATGATGTAATCTCTTTATCATTAGGGTTGCTCTTATAAAGCATTCATTCTCTCTTGTAATTATTCATTTTGTAAGTATTTTCTTTTTGAGAAATAACAAATCTTTCTTTTGCAAAGCTCTTTGGTGGAAGTTGTTTTGTTCATTGTTTGATCCTGTGACTTGTGTTATTCACAAATCTAACATGGTATCAGAGTGAGGATTCAATGAACCCCTTCTCCATTTCTAAGCTTTTTTCTCATCTAGGGTTGTAGGTTCAAATCTAGAATTTCGAGTGCTTTTATTGCATTTTTTGGAGGTGGGAGAATTTTCAAAGCATTTCAGTGCAAAACAAACCTCGCCATCGCGTTTGGAGCGGCCAAAAACCTAAAGATCAATTTTTTTTTGCAAAAAATTGAAGAAAAAAATGGAATTTCTTTTTGCCATGATTTACGAGGTAGAAATCCGTATAGCATATAGATCTGTACACCACACTGTGCAGCCATAAATTTGCAGCAAAAAAAATAATTTGTGAGTTTCAAAAAAAAATTGTGCAGGTTTAAAAATTTGGAGGGTTTGATTTTTTAGAAACAAAAGAATTTTTTTAATGCAAAAGTTGACTACAATTTTTGGTGATGTGACAGTAGAATATTCTTTAGAATATTCTCTGCTTTAGCCCCCAAACCCAGAAACTGGGCGCCCATATGTTCGGGTGCCGAAATTTTAAGCTCCCTGTTTGGTTTTCTAAGGCAAATTGAGCAGTTTTACAAAATCGGGTATATCTTGGGCATACAAACTCCATTTTTTGAAACCTTTATATCATCGAAAAGCTAGTTCTGAGCCCGTTCCAAATCTACAAGTATTTTTGTCTGATTTTTTACCAAAAAATTTCTACAATCATTTGAAGACAACCCTTCTATTCTGCACTTATTGTGCCATAACTTGGGCAAATGGACTCTATTTTTTACAAACGAATAGGCATTGGAAATTTCTTTCAGTGCTCTACACATGCATGTAGTCCATTTTTCTAGAATATTCACAAGGTACACAAAAATATCTCTAAAGTGATTTTTGATTTTTTAAGCTTTTATGCTCTCAAAGTTGTATTTGGGTTTGGTTTTTCTTGTTGTGGGGGGGGGGGTGTATATTTCTCACTTTTAGTATCTATATACATTTGAGATCACAAATCCTATACCACACATTGTTTTGAAAACCACAACTATCATGGCGGACACCTCTTCATTTAAACGTCTTATGCCACACAACTATCACACTTGGAAAGCTCATATGACCAAAATGCTCATGTCTAATGGTTTATGGTCCACTTTGGATGAAGTACAACCAACATTGACTCATACATTTGAGATATCTCATCATAGGAACAAGACAAATGAGGCTATGGGATTGATTTCACTGCATGTTTCAGACAGTCTCTTGTTTCGTTTGGAGTCTTGCACCACTCCTAGGGAAATGTGGATGAATTTCAATGATCTTTTTGGTACCATCGATGAGTATAGAGCTCTCTAGATTGAGGCATAATTAACATCACTTGTGCCTGATACTTTCCCCTCCGTTGAGGACTACTTGCAAAAGTTTGTCACTCATAACTCTTTTGTAGGGTTGTGGGAAAAATAAAACTGACAAAGAATGTTTTTTCTTGATTTTGTCTAAGCTTCGAGGCTCATTTCAAATCTTATCTTCTAATTTATATTATACTATAGATGCATTGGGTGATGCATTTACCATGCCAAGTTTTGAGGTTTTTTATGATCATTTGACTCATGAACAGGCAAGGTTGGTTTAGTTTGAATCTCTTTCTAGTTCCAAAACTCAGGCACTGGTAGCGCAAACATCCAAAGGGAAAGACAATAAGAAACAAAATCCCAAGATAGATACTTCATCAGGTAGTGAGCGTTCCTCCAAAACATCTTAGAAGTCAGAACATAAACCTCAAACCACTCCTCAGTATGATAAAACTTCTAAGTCTGGTGAGTCTTCCTCCAAGACGAAAAAGAAATTAGGTGAACCTTGTAGCTTTTTTGGTAAGGAGGGACATCTAGTCAATCGATGTTGGAAGAGATTAGAGGCTTTGGAGGAATCCATGCAGCAACATAACATCTCCACCCCTAAATCTTCTTCCACATCTACAGGTAAAGGTCATGCTCTTTCTGCAAGGGCCTTACCTTCTACAGCTCCATGGATACTTGATTCTGGCGCAACACATCACATGACACCTTCTCAGAATTTGGTCTCATCCCTTTCAGATTGTAGCACTCCTTAGATTACAGTTGGGGATTCTACACAACTTTCAGTTTTGGGCTCATGCACTATCACACTTGAGGGTGGTTTTCTTCAGGAGGTACTTGTAGTTCTTGATATCTCCACCAACCTTCTTTCAGCGTATCATATTTATCAATCTGGCATTGGTAAGATAGTTGGGTTTACCCCACATGATGTAGTTATTCGAGACCTTCATGATCTTGATATTATTGTGGCTATTGGGAGTGTTGACACTTCTTCTCATTTATATCGATTTGATGGTTTTGAGAGTTCAACTAGTTCAAGTTCATCCTTCATAGCACATGTAGACACTAAGAGCATGTTGTGGCATGAACATTTTGGTCATGTAAATTATAGATATCTCCAACAGATGAGTGCATAGGCATTAGTGTCAGGGCTCCCTAAGATTTCTTGTACTAATGGTGTTTATTGAGGATGTGTTCTTGGTAAACATCACCAAGATTTTTTTCCTACGGGTAGAGCCACACGCGATAAGGCTCCCTTAGATTTGGCACATAGTGACCTCATGTCATTTCCGACTCCTTCATTTTTAGGGGCCAAATATGTGCTCACATTTATTGATGACTTCTCCAGGCGTACATGGGTGTACTTTCTTAAGTACAAGAGTGATGCCTTTGATTCTTTCAGAATATTTAAGGTATTTGTGGAGAAGCAATCTAGGCTTTCTATCAAGTAGATACACATAGATAATGGGGGGAGTATGTTAATCAGACTTTCAGGGACTTTTGCACTGAGCATGGTTTGCAACATCAACTTATAGTTCCATACACCCCTCAACAAAATGGTGTTATTAAGTGAAAGAACATAACTTTACGGGTGATGGCCAACTGTATGATTCAGTCACGAGATATGCATTCTTCTTTTTAGGTTGAGGCAGTTAATTGTGAAAAATATATTTAGAATTGTATACCTCACAAGGCATTGCGACATCTGACTCCTCAAAAGGCTTGGTCCCATGTCAAGCCCAATGTATCTTCATTTAGAGTATTTGGTAGTGAGGCTTGGGCATTCATTCCTGAAGCTCAGTGAAAAGCCATGGAGAAGAAGATCCAACCACTCAAATTTTGTTGGCTACTGTGAGGATGTTAAGGCGTATAGGTTGTTTGATCCTAATTCAAAAGAGGTCTTGTTTTGACGAGTTGTCCAGTTTGATGAGCACTTTCCTTTGATGGATTCTCCATCCCCAACTTCTCCCTCATATCCTACTACTCACTCCTCATATCTTGAGGATTACTCATCTCTTGAGGATGAGGATGATGCTCCAGCTATCCCACCACCTCCAGATATTCAACCTTTACCCAAGTGGGCCCACCATACTATTGATGCAATTGGACCTTTGGTAGGTGGTCCTTTACACTCTCATCACACTCATGCACATACATCGGGTGTTAGTTTTTTGAGTCATACTATTTCAGATGATCCTCTGAATTTTTCAGAGGTGGTTGGTATTCCTGAGTGGGATAATGCAATGGCAGATGAGTATTCTTCTCTGATGAAGAATCATACTTGGGATTTAGTTCCTCTTCCTAAGGGAAGAAAGTTGGTTTGGTGCAAGTGGGTGTATCGTACCAAATATGTTGTAGATGGTTCTATTGATAAGTATAAGGCTCATCTTGTTACAAAGGGTTTCTCTCAGGTTGAAGGTATTGATTATTCTAAGACCTTTGCCCCTATTGCCAAGATGAATTCTATTCTCCTTGTACTTTCCTTTGCAGTTTCACAAGGATGGTCAATATTTCAAATGAATGTGAAGAGTTCCTTCCTTCATGGTGATCTTCATGAAGAGATTTATATGGAACAACCACATGGTTTTACTGTGGACTCTTTGCTGGTTTGCAGACATCGGCATTCACTATATGGTCTCAAATAGGCCCCTTGGGCTTGGTATGAGAAGATGGACACTTTTTTGCTTTCTTCTAGCTTCACATGATGTCATTTTGATCCCACAATGTACATTCAAAGACAAGAGGGTGATCTTTTGATCCTTGTGCTATATGTGGATGATTTGATCCTTATAGGCAGTTCATTCTCCATGATCTAGAATGTTCAACAAGCTTTGATGGAGTAGTTTGAGATGAAAAATCTCGGCCTTCTGCACTACTTTCTTGGTTTACAGGTTATTTAGTCTTCGGATGGGATTTCCATATTTTAGTAGAAGTATGCTCTTGACATGCTTCAGAGATTTGGTATGCTTGATTGCAAACCTACCCCCACACCATTCCATTCAAGTGTTGTATTGTCTTCCACTTGTGTACTACTCCTTTAGTAGATGCTACATTATACATGTAGTTGGTTGGTAGTATTTTGTTCCTGACACATTCATGTCCTGATCCTTTGTTTGTGGTTGGTCTTGTCTCTCGATTCTCACATGATGATCCACATGAGAGTCATTGGAAAGCTTCCAAATGAATTTTGAGATATATTTAGGGCACCTAACATTATGGTATTCACCATGCATCAGGAGATCCTTGGATTATTGGCTTCACTAACTTAGATTGGGCTGGTGATGTCAATAATAGGAAGTCCTCTTCTAGCTTTGTTTTTTTCCTTGGTTCTCATCCTATTAAATGGTCTTGCAAGAAGCAATCAACTATTACATTATCATCCACATAGGCTAAGTATTGTGCAACAATTTTGGCCAAGCAAGAGGTTTTGTGGTTTCGACAGTCTTTGAATGAGTTCGGTTTTCCTCCTGATAGTCCCACTATTCTTTGGTGTGATAGTTAGAGTGCCATTCACATCACTCACAATCCAGTGGAGCATCAACGTACTAAGCACATAGAGATCCACATGCACTTCACATGACAATTGATTTAGGATGGTTTTCTTGCCTTGGAGTACATGCCTACATAGGAGCAGGTTGCAGACATCTTCACGAAGCCTTTGGCATCACCTCGCTATCTTCAGTTGTGATTGATGCTTGGGGTGAAGGAATTTGTCCTTGGGGCATCTTCATGAGGCCTTCCTTCATGTTTTTTTTACATGATTTAATCTCTTTTTGGAGTGGAGTTTTTCCCATGAGGTTTTCTCCATTTCTCCATTTTTTAGAGTTCTTTTAGTTGTACTAGGTACCTTGTTAGGCCTAGTTTCTAGGACCCATTCATGCTTTCTTTGCTTTTTATGCATTGGTTTTTAGAGTTGTTTAGCTACTCTCTAAGTTACACTTAAGGGGGGGTGTTAGAGTTATCATGCATTAGAAAATAATTAATTACTTTAATTAATTATTATTCTAATTCTCATGCACTTAAGCTAAACTTAGGTTTGCTTTATTAGTTAACTCAATGCTTTATTTATGTTAACCATAGAGCTAATATTAGATCAATTCATCTCATCACACAAGATGTTGACACTTGTCATGATCTAATCTCTTTATCATTAGGGTTGCTCTTATAAAGCATTCATTCTCTCTTGTAATTATTCATTCTGTAAGTATTTTCTTTTTGAGAAATAACAAATCTTTCTTTTGTAGAGCTCTTGGGTGGAAGGTGTTTTGTTCATTGTTTGATCCTCTGGCTCATGTGTTATTCACAAATCTAGCAATGATCCCCTTTGAAAAAGGAGGGGGACTCAAGGGTTACTTTAGATTTATATTCCTTTTCTTTCTCATTATTCTTCTTATCCTTGTTTTTCTATTTCGTTTTCTTTCTTTTTGAAGCCTTTTATTCTTTTGTACCTTGATTGGCAATAAGAGCATGAGAATTTATAGAATTTAGAGTACTCATTTATACAATATTATCCTACTCCCTATATAATGAGGTTGCAAAATCATCAAGTGAAGGCATATTCCATGTAGTTCCAAGAGAATCCTTAGCAACATTTAGTGTAGAAATAAAATTGAGTAATTAGGACCAAATTTTATGAAGATGAAAATAATCAATTAGGAATCCTATTTCTCAATACCACATTATTTCAACTATAATCTTAATGATTTGAGATTGGAAAAGAAGTCATGCATGACACCAAAATCACTAGGATTCAAATAAATTAGCTCATTATCCAACACTTATTTAAAGGGGAGGGACATGTTATGCCTTTATTGTATAATATGTATTGGAATGTGTCAACTACCTAATGCACACTCAACAAATATTTTTATTTATTAGTAGTTAATTCTTTGGGCTAGCCTAATTAAGGCGAAGGGTGTGACACTACCTAACTATGTTTATAAATAAGGACGATTCAAAGATCTCCCATATCATCACATTGTGAATTCTATTCTTATTACAAGATTGTAAAGATTGTCCCCTTAAAGTGTCTTAGTTATATACTTAATATTCTACTCTATTTTCCATTGTATCGTGTTCTATTTTTGTGACTCTACTTCAATGATGTAGTAAATTCATTACAATTAACATTTTTTATGATGATTATACTTTTTCCTAATATATATTTCATGATTCTATCTCACATTTGTCTATGCATACAAGATCCTCATATACTATTTATGGCTACCCTTTTAACCTTATTTTGGGAAAATATTTGAGACACTTTGCTACCCATCATTTTGTGTACTTCTACGAGCATATCTTTAGTATCTCTATATTATGTCACATGATGCTATCTTTATATCTCTCTACACGATTCTTGTGCTTTCCAAGGTTATATCATTTTACATATATTTTATATTATCCTTTAGCTTAATTACATTCTTTACATGCAATTAATTGGGGGGCATACAAGGTAACTAACATTCCTTTCTTGAGCATGGTTGCAATGATTATAACTTGATGAAAAAACTATTTCATATTATAACATAATAATTTTAGAGTTTGCAGGGAGAGAGGATGGACTCGAGGGGATTTGAAATCTATTGTTGGAGAGGACTCAGAAGAGGATGATGG
>VDFB02274633.1:0-33805 GCA_007258455.2 Sequoia sempervirens
AAATTAGTGATATGGGTTTACAAACTTGATGTAGGGCCACCACCTTGAGCGGACAACCCAAGGTTAATACTCTGTGATACCAGGGTGGTTCTCTGGATCACCCTTTCTCGCGAAGGCAAATAGCTAGTGTTCCAGTGGCACAGGGTCATCAACAGACGCCACAAGCTCACCTTCACACTCTCACTCAAGGACTAACGTAGTCCACCACGAGGATTTCTATCTCAACCCAAGCAAGTACGTGGTGAGTAACTTCGGGGTACGGTGCATCCCCTGCACTACACCAAGCCACGGCTAAAACATGGGTCTCTATCTAGGCTAAACAAGGCTATCTCATGAGTCCTCGATATACGCACTGTACATGGGGCACAACCGTGAACACCAACCCGTCACAAGCATGAGTCGGGAGCCCCCAGCGAGGTACTAGAAACTCGGACCAACTCTTCACGTCTTATCTAGGTATCACCCTAGCTTCGACGCTCCGCTAGACACGACGCGACTGGATTGAGGTACAACTTTCGTACTCCCCCCTTTATATACCTCGTCGGTAACACGTGATTGGAATCATCCCCTGAGTGATGAAATCTTAGGCAGGTCCCACTAAAGGAAGAAGATACTAGACATTTTCGGCTAGTCCCCAGGCTCGCACGTAGCGCAAGGGGAGAGCTTAGACGCACTAGCATCTCCTAGGTAGACTCAACTGGACTAGAGTGAACTGCGAATTCTCATCACCCAGAATTGCCAAATGGTGCAAAGGGATTGGATACATCAACAATCCACTCACAAGCACAACAAACAAGTTAATTGACCCTCTAATTAAAGCTATGTGTGCCTAGCTAGTATGGAAATAAATGACAGACTAACTAACTAAAAAGTCTTGGACCATTCGTTCTACAGAAAATGCATTAGTATTTTTCCACCACCGGTCTTGGATGAATGAGAAACAGTTGCACAAAGCGTTAGCAAAAATGAGGCACACTCACAAACAAACAAGTTAGCTGATTAGTACCTAAAACTGAAGCCGAAATGATGTTAAAAACTGAAGATTCGGGTCTCGAGTTTACCTCAGATTCACCTCTGTATGAGGCAAATTTTCCTATCTGAATGAACAAATTTGGTCGTTTTGTGAATATGGGCGAATTTTCTTGAGATCAAATTCGCCTGTTTTGTGAAGATGGGTGAATTTGCTTGAGAGCAAATTCACCTATTTTGGGAATAATTTCGCCTATTTTCTGAAGATGGGAGAATTTGCCTGAGAGAAAATTCGCTTTTTTTGTGAAGATGGGAAAATTTGCTTGGGAGAAAATTCGCCTATTTAGTGAAGATGGGCAAATTTTTCAGAAAGAAAATTTGCCTATTAATCAAGCAAATTTGCCCGTTCTGTCAGGTTCGCTTGTTTTCGGATGCAGATTTGCCCCTGTGAGGTGCAAATTCACCTATTCAAGGCGGATTCGCCCCTGCGTGTAACCTGAACTTGCAAAACTCAAACAATAGAAAATGTAAAAGTGCAAACCCGTGACGTGGGTCCCACCGTGCATGCCAGAAATGTGTGCAGTGTAAAGTCTCCTAGTCTAAAATGCAAAACAGAAACGAAATGCAAGCAAGGGAACACAACAACACCTCAAGATTGGCCTAGTTGAACTTGGACAAAACAAAGCAAAATAGAGTGATTTACCTTGTCCAAGTCGATTGGTTTGTTGGCCTTGTTGATAGCTTGATATGTGTGCTCCTATATCGATTTCGGCATCATAACAGCTTGATTTTGCTTGATTTGGATGAAAGGATGGTGGATTTGGCTATGGATGCAAGATGGTAGTGTGAGCTTGAGAGATTGAGAGGATGAATGCTTGAGAATGGTTAGGGATGCAAAAATGGCTAAGTGTTAGTCATTTAGCTAAGGGAGATGGAATGGACGGTGGAGATTGAAAGGCAGAGTAAGATCAAGAGTTGACTAAAGGAATTAAAAATTTATTTTTAATGTGCATGGAAAGGATAAAAGGAATTTAATATTCCTTGGGAGATGAGAGAGGTATTAAAAATTCCTCAAAAGGACCTTGGGAAGACAAAAAGGAATTAAAAATTCCTTGGGATATGAGGAGAGTTGACTAAAGGGTTGATTAGACTAGCTAATCAATGATTAGAGGAAAGTTTTGTGGCTAATGAGGATTAGGAGCCAACTTGCAAAAGTTGGAGGATGTGACACATCCTAATCACGGATTAGGAATGTGCACATCCCTAATGATGGGATTAGGAGGTGGATTAGGATTAGGTGTAGATTATGGGGGTGGAAGATAAAGGGAATTAAATAAATGGATTATTTATTTAATTCCTTGGAGGAAAGGAATAAAGGGTAAGGTATTTAATTATTTAACTAAATACCTTAGGGATTTAGAGGGCTTTAGGGGTATTAATTAAATAATAGTAATATTCCTTAATTAATGCATATAAGAGGATATTTAGATGAAAAAGGATAAATTTGGTCAAACGTAAGAGGCCAAATTTAGGTGTCTACAATCAGATTTAAATCAGAAATAGATTGACAAATGAAATTGTTAATTAAATTTGTTGTTTGATTGTGATGCCAGCTTGATAAGGTCATGCAATTTCATCTTTCCTAGTAGCACATCACATGAATGTCTATGCATCACATTAGCGTCCATATACATTTCTTTGAAAACTTGAAAAACCCAAAAAACATTAATTTACTCAAAAGAACTAAGGAAATACAAAAACATAAACGTAATTTGACACCAAGAGAGGGAAAAGGCTAATCTATGGGTCAAATGAGCTTAAAAACATGCCACGGATTACACACTAAAGCAAGCCTAAAACATAATGTGAAAATTGCAAGGATGTGCAATTTTCAACATTACAATTTCACACAATTGATTCATAAGAGCAACAAAAGATAAATACACACAATAGTGTCCCAAAATTGATTTGTGAACATGACCTCATCCCAAGCAAGAAAAAATCACTAAACAAGTGTATTGTGATTAAAGTAGCAAAAATGCATTATTAGAACTTAGATCACAACCATAAAAACATATTTTAACTACACAAAATACATTTCAAAATATATATTATTAACTACAGATAATTAAGAAAAAAAATAGTATATTTTAACTTTTATTTACATGTATAATTATTTAACTCAACACCCATTAATTTAGGTCTAATTATCATTTATTCTTGCTTTAATTAAAGCAAACTTAATATTGATTTATTTCAAAAAAAAATATAAGCATTTGTTATATAAGAATATGTAAATAATGATTTCTATGTAATTAAATTTAATTGAATTACACTCATAGAAGTAGTAATGTTATATTGTAAGGAAAAAACCACCATTATATTAATATTCAAGTTAATTAAATAATCTAATCAATTAGACAAACAATTAATCAAGATAAATGAGTGAAGATTAAAAAATTAAAAGTTAAATTAAATACAAAAATGAATTTAAATGTGATAATTAAATTTTTGAGATGGGAAAATGATGTTGAAGATATTGGAAATGATTTGTAGGATGATTAGATGGTCTTAAAATCTACACTAATTCATTTATATAAATGGGGAATTGATCTCCATGACTGTGCAACTAAATATGGTCTATGAATCTAATATGCAAGTTGTGGGATTGAACTAGCTGAAATTAGATACTTTAAATTTACTCACCTCGACCTTCTAGTGGCTAAATTGAAATAAAGACTAGTAATGGTTATATACATGTTTGAAGAATTTGTTGAATATCAAGGATCATGTTCTACCTAGTCCCCCTAGTAGGATTAATTCAATAGCTTTCGAATGAGAATCAAGATAAACAAGCCAATGTGCAATGGACCTAGGATGATGTATGTTAATATAATCCTCTAACAATGTTGATGTAATACCTCTCATAATTGCTTTATGACAATTCATCAATGATGCTCCAAGATTTTAGAATGAAGACAAATATGCACTAGATCAACTCCAAATTTTAAGTTTAAAAGTTAGTATTTATTAGCTGATAGGCTACATATAGTGTGAGATTTGAGCCTAAAACAAGTCTCGTGCCTGCAAACCATGTTGAGTCGTCGAAAAACAAGTTTCAATTGTCATTTAATTAATGGTAAAAGCCTCCAAAATCTCACTTATCACATAAAAGCCAGATAAATATTGATTTGACAACTTGATGGGAACATTCTATTTCCATTTGTAGTGTTTTTTGTCAATTTGATGGCAACTTTTTTTTTTCATTAATTTCTTTAAAGACAAAATCTAGATTTATCTAAGTTTATTTCATTCCATTATTTAACACTTATTATTAATTGTTTAATCCAACCACATGCAACTAGAATTTGCAATGCATCCTTGCACACACACGTACTCTCTAACATATTAACATACATATAGTTTTCTATCGACGTAATCCTTGAACATCCTTTAGAGGCAAGTCCTAGTAATTATGATTATGAAAATGACCTAGTTCAACTCAACACCTTCAAATCTAATATAAGATGATGAATGGTAGATGCACAAATTGAAATTTTTTTTTTTAAAAGAGAATAATGAAATAAGAATGTCATGATGTCATGAGCCAAATTCATGCAAGAATATATTATTTATGAACATCATTATATTAAAAACACTAATCAAATTAAATCCAAAACATAAAAAAGAAAGCATAAATATATAATTTTTATGATTACAAACATTACTATATTTTCAATTTATAAAGTTAGTAACATAAGGAAATGATTTATTTTTTAAATCATTAAAGTAATACTAGAATACAAAAATGCCATTAAAATATAATTGATGTCTATAATAAATCACAACTAAGGAAATGAGAAAAAATTACCTTTACAAGTGTAAATATTTTCAATATAAGCTGGTAGATAATATGAGAAAGAAAATCAACTTGAAAATGTAAAATATGTCTGTTTATTGAAGAGCATCAATTGATAATGAGATCCATGAGCCTTATATTTTCAACGCCAATATGATGATCGTATTTAAGAAGATATAATTGGCCTACAATGACTTCGTTTTAACTTTTAATTATAACTATTAATTATTGAACTTGAGAATATTTTTAGAAGAATTAACATGAAAAATGAAATCTTAAATTTGAATTTGAAAATAGAAAGATAAGGTTGCAGCCATAGTGCAATCTAGAAGAGGGAACTGCATGCAATAAGTTAAATTTCAGAATTCATTTTTCTCTCAGTGAAGACAGTAAGTCGATACTTGTAATGGTTAGATCTAGTAGTGCCAGCAATGTGAAAAGCTGGGATACCCTTCTCAGTGAAGATAAACAATCATATTTATACATGTTTAAGTCAAGGGGTTTAAGTCATCTTATAATCCTATATAATCCTTTCCCGATCTAGACTTGCCCATATGAATTGAACAATGGTAACTATGCCCATATGAATTGAGAGTTGTCCTTGTAAGACTCGAGGTTTACATCCTTATATTATCCACCAAATCATGTGGATTATCTAGATGTACAAGAGGGATCCAAAATACTCTATGGATCTATGGAGACCATCTACATAACCATATGAGCTGAGTTAAGTTTGGTCCGTAAAATCTAACAAATTTCTTCAATCTAAGCTCCATAAGAAACTAAGATCTTCAATGACCAGAGTATGGATTGCCTACTGTCCCCACCCCCACAAAACCATGTGTCTTACACAAAATTAATCAATAAAGGCAAACACTGATTTCATCCACCACCTAAAATCCAATCTTTGGTGCCTAATTGTAAAATAGTTAATTAGGAAGCAGATTTACCTCATCTTCAATCCAATCCTCAATGCCTAAAGCTAAGGAACGCAAACAAATTTATAATTTCTCTTTCTGCACAGCAAAAACAACAACCGTGTCCAAAAAATTTCCTAGTATAGAGATCAGCAGGCATATCAACCCCAATCCAAACCAACTAAATACCAACTGTCCAAAAAAAATCCTAGTATAGAGATCAGCAGGTATATCAACCCCAATCCAAACCACCCCTATTGATTTGATCTTGCCCTAATGGATGCTAAATTGTGCGAAATACTACAATGTCTCAGTCCAAAAAAGTGAAGCACATTTGATTAAATATTATAAACTTAGTAACCATACAGAAAAAGAGGAAGGCAAGCATAGCAACTACTCGAGCATAAAAAAGAACAGAATTTGAAAACTCGCATGGATCATACAACATAACTCCAAACAGTTAAATGCCTTCAATAACTGAAATTTGAGAAATAACAAGAAAACTTTCAAGAATGTAAGAAGATAAATGATAGACAGCGCTTAACAGATGAATGTATCTGAAGTATATTATTATAGCATATACTAGCACATTTAATTAAAACTTTGAAAGCATGAAATTGCAAGTCAAATCGTATTGCCATTGGGGTAACCAGCAGACTAAAAATGCTGAAAAAGTGCTGAAAACCTATCAGTCAGCATATGTAACACAATATCAATTAAGGAAATCTCAATTCCTGCCACATAGTTAGAAACTGGAGCAACAATATGCTATGTGCACAAACAAATTTCATGGTTAAATAATATTTAAAAGAATATGCTAAAAGAGTTGAATACAGAAAGAATTTATCGTCAAGATATAATTCACATTAGATAAAAACTAAAGCTGAACATCCTGAATCTCCAAATACAATCCATTGCATGAGTCCTAGAATTAAACAAAATATTTATATTTGATGAATTGAATGATAATCTAAATTGAGCTTTCAAACCTGAATAACATGTAAAAAATCATTAAGTTGCTTTATCATTGATACAATCAAAGGAGACTGTCCTGAAGTTATGAAATTTCTATAATATTTATACGCATGTACTTGAGAGTACAACTCAGATGCTCAAGTCTTTGCAGAAAATGTCTGCACTACAGCTAAGTTGCTGAAATGTACCGCATAAAAGACATTAGAAATCATGTGACTACAAAACTTTAGAGCAATACCTAAAAAACCTAGCCTACCCATGGCACACAGATGTCTGAAGAACAAAAACATTCTTGTGCACATTGCGCACAATAAGCATTGGCACCAATTTGAGCCATGGATTCGTGAAGTCTCCTGAATACAACATTCGAACAAAATGACACCTTCAGACATGAAAATACAAATAGAATGATTTCTACTTGCAAAATTACGAGCTTCAACCCTCAACTAAACACCCATCATCTGTTGTAATGGTCTTCACTGCAATCCATGAAGATCAGAGTTCAAAATGTCGAAGTAAAACCACCTCTGTTGAGTTTCAGAGGTAGAATCACTGTGAGAATGATAAACCCAAGGAAACATAAAGAAAAATGAGAAGGTGATCTCACTCACCAGTTCATGTCTTATAGTTTTGAAACACAACAAATAAGATATTAAACTATTATACAAATAAATTCACAGGGAAGCCCTGAATAAGTCTTTCATTAGTGAGAAATTCAAGTTCCTGATGAGGAGAAAAATGAATTGGGAACCATCTCCAGATTTCACCATCTTCTTAAATCAGACCTGCAAGAATTTGCACATACAAAATAAGCTTGATTGAAATAAAAACTTCAATTCAAGTTAAGCTCTTATGCTTTAAAAGTCAATAAAGAAATGGCAGTAATTATCATACCTTTCTCTATTGGAAAAAAACCTATCTCTGCTACCACCAAATGCCCCTCTTCTTTCTTCTGCAGACCTCCACACATCTGGTGCCCCAACTTCAGCACCGCGAGATCTGGGTCTGCCAAGTGATTCAAAACTATTCCCAGAGTCTGAGCGCCCTGATTGAGATCTGGGCCTATCAAAAGATTCAGGAGGCCGCCCTCCTGCCCCTGAATTTGGCCTATCAGTGCCTCTTTTTACAAAACGAACTTTATCATCCAACTCCCTAATTATAAGTTCCAATTTTTTCTCTTTGGACATTATTTGTTCATCCAACGCATGCTGATCTCCTTCAGAAGTCTCACCATTTACAGCATGCTGTTCGGTGCCTGATTCTTTTGCCTGAGCTTTCAAAGCATTTATTTCTTCCTTCAATCTTATCTCCTCTTCTGTCTCAGCCCTGAGGGTTATTTCATATTAGAAGAATGAAACAAAGAAATAAGGCAAACAGGCTAGAATTCAATAATGCAAATAAGATAACGAGATACATTTGAAATTCATTAATGCACATGTCCTGTCTAACTTTGTCAAATATATTGTTTAATAACAAAAGGCAGCCCAGTTAATTTTGACAGCTGCCTTTGGAGAGGGGATATATATAACAGAAACTGAGTATAATATAACTGTCAGGAAAAGGCACTAACAAAAACCATCCAGGAAATGGAATAAAAAGGTTTTGTTCACTGAAGAAAGAGTGTGAAGATTGAAACATCCAAGGCCACCAAGCCCATAGAGATAAGAGGTTCAAATCTTAGGTAGGTAACATTTCCTGATTTTGAAAAATGAAGAGAAGATAGCAAAACAGGTTTGGAAATTAGAACAGACATGAAGACACAAAAGTTAAAAATCACACAAATTTGGGGCATAATAAAGCAGCACTCAAAGAGATAATTCTCAAAAGAGATAATAAAAAATATATATTATAGGAAATATGGAATTAAAAACATGTAGTCAATGATGTTAAGGATGTTCAAGTTGAAGGAAGGTAGGTTCACTATAGTTCCTGATTTTCAAAAATGTTCAAAAGATAGAAAAATGAGGTTTGGAAATCACAGCAGATGTTAAGATATATAAAACTTACAAATCATAAAAACTGGGGCAAAATAAGATTGTGTCCAAAGAGATTAAAACAACCACTAAGACGAATTCTTGACTCTACATAACCTTATAGATTCAATTTTTTTTAACATTATCTGGTGTACCACTAGCCATTCATAATCTAAAGTTAAACATTTACACAATCAGTACCAAAGATACATAAACTATATATAATTCGCAATTATCAAAATCAACCAAGTACGAACAAAATCCTTTTCATGGTTTTTTTTGTCTTCTACAGCCCCAAAACAAGTGCCAATAATGTTTGGTTGTGTAACTCAGCAAACCCAAATACACCATGTCTAGAGAGAACGACGAAAAGTCTAGCTGAACCTGGTTATATGGTCTGCATAGATTTAATATAAGGTCAATAACTCCAAATCATTAAGAGTCAAGACATCCAAACCTTTTGCCAAACTCTTCGTTGATCAGTGATATAATGCTTCGAGTAAATACTACAAAACATACACAGGAGAATCTTGTAGCATTCTTTGAAAGTACACGTATAAATCTGGTATTACGTACCTGTCAACACGGCGATGTTCCAGTTCAAAATCCATTTTCAGATAGTCTTTGCCTCTTTCAGCCAAGAGCTGCTCCCTAGGTTTTGCATCTCCAAATGGATTAATCTTTGGTCGAGGTTTGGTTACCGCCTCAGATTTGGACTCAGCACTCCCAGGGCGGCTAGAATGTGAACTTGAAGGTCTGCTGGGAATCTTATTCTCAACTTTGGACTCAAACCCACTATCAAGTTTTCTGGCATCAATATTCTTCTCAGCAAGAACTTCCTCCCGTGGCCGAGCCAATCCGAAGGGGTTAGACCTGGCCGGCCTCGGAGCACCATCATCGACAACCGGGTTCGAAACAGGATCAGATGTAGTTCTCGGATTCAAATGAATCCGGGGCCTCTCAGACCGATCATCACTAAAAGACTCTTTTTTTCCCCAGCGGTCGGAATCCAATCCAGGATCTCTGTAGCTAGTACCAAATCCCATGGATCTCCTTTCTGAAGGGGGGCCACTGGGGGTAAACTTTTTTGCAGCGCCCCAGTTGTCCACTTCATCAGCTTTGGAACCACCACCACCAATACCCTCAAACCGATCCCCATTGTAGCGGCGCCTCTCAGGCTGATCCCCTGGAGGCGGCATAGATTTCTTCATGGTACCCCAATTGTCAGCCTCATCGGCCCTAGAGGGCATATCCCTATCAGAACCCTGCCTTCTCTCATCATCAAAACCGCCATAGCCCCTGCTCCCCCTGTCACCCCTGTCGCCCCTATCGCCACGATCTCTGTTCTCAAAACGACTGCCCCTGCCATAATCCCTGAATCCGCCTCCTATGCCGCCTCTTCCATACTGCGACTCCTCTTCCGCAGTTCGCTCCCTTGGCCCGGTGGGCAAACTCATCATTTCCTCAGTAGTCAGACCCTTAGTTTCGGGAACCCCTCCACCACGAGACCTCGTACCAAGCCCAACATTCTGCCCGGACTGCAATTCCGATAAGCTGATAGTATGCCCCTTGGTTTTCTTCTTGGGTTTTGTCGAAATTGCTTCAATAAGGCTCGGATAATCCTGGGCGTCAGGAGCCATGCCCGCCACAGCCCGCCGCTCCTTTTCCTCCGCCTCACGCTCCGCGTCGGCTGCCCACGCCCCAGCTCCTCCCCACGGCTTTGCACTCGCCATTTTCAGAAACCCTAACCCTAAAGTATCCTTGTGTCACAAAATGGAATCTGATTTCCAGAAAATATATCTCCAGATTGGAGATCGAACTTATCAAAACACACCGCCGCACAAGAAATCAACGGCTTTTTCAAGCCTTCAGTTTTCTAGGGTTTTGATTTAACTGTAAAATGTGCGTTGCCAGCTACGAACAATGCCAATAGACAATGATATTCTTATTCTTGTTTTCTCTTCTCTTGTTTTGCTGAAAGCAAAAGCAAAAAGATTACACTAAAACGACTGGCAACCAATACTTTTTAGAAGGCAAAGGGCATCATGGTATTTACGCTTAGATTTCCAAAAATAATAATATTAACGGTCTATATCGTGGATCGATTGCTTACCGTCAATTGCTGTGAATTTAGAGGCTCTGCGGACAAATACAAACTTTCTGTCACCTGCTGTGAATCTAAGAGCTTTGCGAATGATTAATTTTCAGAAGCGTTACGCAATAAACTGTAGCCAAATATTGGTTATAAATAGTGTAGATTTTTTATTTTAATATCTATTTTATGCTATTTCTAATAATAATAAAAAAAATGTTGCTTTACTTGTAAGTCGTCTTATGAACAAACCAATTCTTAGCATATAAAAATATTTTTTTTCACTCAATCTTTGTTTATATTGCAATAATTCTCTTTGTTGATTTTAAAATAGTAGTTTTTAAGGATTTTTTTTTTAGTATTTTAGTATGAAGGTATTTATTTTTTGTATCTTATTATTTAATTTTGTATCTTTAAATTAAACTTCAATCAATATTCTATTAAATTTTAGTTATTTGACATGAAAATAGAGTGTTATAAAATAATTAGTGAAAAAACATAATATATCACATTTTTAAAATCATAAGAGTAATTAAACTAAATTATTTAATATAGATTGAAGCACTTCAAGGGGATAACTTTTGAAAGTCTTTCAAAAGAGCAAAGTTTACAAATTGTATCCTTTACAACTACTTACTGCCTCTTGTATAGACCTCATGCTAACAACATAATAGAGGTGTAAATCACTAATCTTGGTGTAGGCCTACTAAGCCCATAGTTATTATACGTGTGTACTATCACAACATTTAATTAAGGATTATGTATATACCCTAATTGACCATCTAACATAGTCATGGCAAAGATCCTAGTGAAGGGACGCCTAAACCAAACAACCCAACTCACTCTCGTGTATAGTGGATGTTAAATGCAACACATCTAAAATGAAAAACATGTATTTTATTAATGGCACAATATTTTTCGCAATCCATGTAATGAATTTGTATTTGATGCAAAAAAAGCTATAGATAATTTTTCTCCAAAAGCGTTTATAAATTCATGTATTTTATTTAAATAAAGAGAAATGTTGTAGAATTGAGGGCATTACCCTTGATTACAATGGGGCTCTTTCACTCTCATACACACCATCTAGCCTACAAGTCCAAAACCATTTTAGCTCTCTAGCCTGACTCTCCCAAGTTGAATAACTCCTTAATAGTTGAGCTTGGTTATACAAATAGGCATGCACTTGGTACCCAAACCCTTCACCACCAAAATCCAAAGTAACCTAATTTGTGCTCCACATTAACTCTACCCATGGCTTTTGTGCATAGTCTAGTTCAATTCTACATATAGGTGAACACTTGGCGCCTAAAACATTCACCACCAAAATAAAAAATCACCTACAAAATCAAAAATCACCTAACCTATGACCCACATTAACTTTGTCCATGGATTTTTACTCACTCTAACACAACTAACAACCTCCTTTCATTTAAAATAATCTTTGCCAACCTCCTCTAACATGGTGATCCCAAGTAAATTTTGATTATAATAATTGTTAGGAGATTCAATCAATTCATTACCCAAGGGAATCAACTACCCGTTGTAACCATTTCACCCTTCTACTAACATTAGCGTGATTAATATAATCAATGCTTATTACACAATCCCATCCAATGCTCAATGATTCACACTTTAATGTGCATTCTTCTAATTGTCATTGCATGCTTGAAAGCACATGCCCCATATTTATGCCCAACATGTAGACTCAACCTTGTGCCAAGATTTTATCTAATGCCTTGGCACATATTTTCTCCTTCCTGTGCATAGGGACACCTTTGCACACTTCTTCTTGGATAATACTTAAGAATCGTCTATAATGATTATCCCTAATTCTAACTATTACAAGATTGTCATTTGACTTGGCATGCTCCTACATCACTATCACATATCCCACTACATCTTATGGGTTAAGATCCTAACATGCCTCCCCCCTCTTTAAATAATTTTTATCCTCAACACTTAGTTGTGGGTAATTTGTATGAATTATTCATCTTCCCATATGGCATCTTCATGCGATAAGTTATTCCATTTGATGAGATATTATATGATCATCCTAGTCTATAATTTACTACTCCTTGTATGAATTATTACCTCTAGTTCCAAATTATTTTGAACCTTCTTCATCAAGATATAGGAACTCTATCAGAATTGGAATTTTATTCAAAATGAGCTTCAAGCATGACACATGGAAAATTAGGTGTATTTGTGCAATTTTTTAGAGATTTTGTTTGTGTTTTAAACAATACCCTATAAGGACTATAATATTTAGGTACTGGTTTTGTATCCTTCTTTTTTTGTTTGAGATACATCTATTTATATGTTTGTGGATTTATAGATATCAAAGCACCCACTTCAAAATGCCATTCATTTATGTGATGACCTTATTGTTTCATCTTGTTTTGTGTCACCTTCAATTTTGTTTCTAGGGTCAAAAGAACTTCTTGTTAGTGATGAATATGCTCCTCCACTATATACACTCATGTTTGAATTTTCACTAAGGATAGAATAGATGCAAGAGGGTGCATGCAAAGTACAATAAATGGTGATATCTTAGTGGAAATGTGAAATAAATATCATACCCCATTATACTAGTAGTAACCAATAACCTCATTAAGATTGTTTCCTAGATGTAAAATAATGAAGACAACCCTCCAAACATTTCTTAACCACCTCTATCTATGCATATAATTAAGGGTGTTAAGAAGAGATATAAGAAACATGTCTACCTATATAAGATAATAAATCCTTTTAGAAAATATTATAAATATAAGGTCACAGTCATTATTATAATATTTAGAATGCCATGTAGCTTCTAGAATATTTCTTGAAAAGATGGAACAATTATACTAACTATGAAGGGACAAGATCATTAGTGCAGGTTTTTATTTTCCTTGTGTGTTATTTAGTTTTCCCTAAGTCTTAGATTTTTCCTACACTTTTATTAAGCTCACTTAGGTTAATAAGGTGAGTTTAATTAGTGGGTGGATTATTGAGGTGTCATCATCCTACAAGGAAGTTACATTTACTATTTTTATATTTCTCATTGTTCACTCCCTGTTGATTGAGCTTACCACCTCCACCCTCTCCCTAAGTCTATAAAAACTCACTACCTAGCTTGTATTTTCAATATCTTTATGCAACTTCTATTGTGATTATGCCATCTTGATATTTTTCACATTTCTCAGATTCTCTAGTCTTGTGTTATTCTCTTCCAAATTTATAGTTAATCTCTCTTAAAAGGCTTCTTGTTGTACAAGCATTTTTTCTAGATTTTGTAATATGTTCATTTTTATCAAAAATCAAAATTTTGGCCTTTGTGGGCCTAATGAATATTGTAATTTGGTAAAAGCCTTATAATTGCACTAATTATAAAGTGCCAACATTATAATCTCCAAGGGGTGATTTCTAAGACTAGTGGAAAAAGGGAGTGTCTTTTGGTGTCATTCATGCATTTTTCCTTCTCTCTTCATGCACTCACAAACAATCTTATTTTCTACTTAAAAAGGATCGAGTAACAATTCTTATTCTAACACCTTGCAAACATCTTGAATGGAAAAGAAAAATGACTATCTACTTGAAAAATTTGGGATTGTATGGGGTAACAAATGGGACTTGAAAGTGAACCTACAAGAGATGTGAAAAATCCAAAATGCCATAACAAGTGTGATGAAATAGTTGGAACCTTGTGTATGTTTGTATCTCCTAGTTTAATATGTCACATTGAATCTACATCTACACCAAATGATATATGGACCACATTGGAAAAAATATTTGTTAAGAAAGATTAATTAAGAGGTCATCAAATGGAAAATGAGCTAGCAAGGTTATGTCCCACTAGTTTTGATACCATTTATGACTTCTTCACTAAACTAAAATCCATACGATTTCAATTGAAATAGTATGGAATTGAGAAGGAAGATAAGCAATTGATTTTGAGTATTCTCTCTAAACTTGGTCTGAACTATTTAGCTTTTATTTCTACATTTTATGCTTCTAAAAGTGCTTTGTGAGCTTCATAAATAATGCATTTTCTTGATGTGTTTAACAATGAACTCAAAAAAGGGATAGATAAGTTGGTTCAAATGGGAATTATAAAACCTTTTAAGTCTCATGCCTTGGCTACGAATTAGGGTACTAAATATTAGAAATATTCAAGCAAACAAAATAAAAATAGAAGAACCAAGGAGAGAAGAAATAAGATCATAAACTAGTGTCCTCACATTTAGCTTCATAAACCTCTTCCTTTAAAGAAAACAAGTCTAAGAAGAATAAGTTTAATCATGCCTTTTGTATGAAATATATTATGATGAGTAGAAGGGCCTAAAAATTAAATAGCTCATCTCACCCATGTTCTTGAAAAGAATAACATTAAGGTATCAAATACAACAAAGCAGGATTCGTTAGGAGAATACGCAAAGGCCATGTATTCTAATAAGGGGAATGGAAAGGAAAATACATTATTATAGTAGATTCATGGCCTAATACTTGGGTTATTCACTCGGATGCTTCTCACCACATGGATAATGCATAGGAAATTTTCTCATGTTTGGAGCCATGTTTTGTGCCTAACATTCTTATAGGTAATTATTCACAAGAGGAAGTTATTGGGAGAAGGTTTGTTGACATTGTAAATGGGATATTTCATTATGTTCTATGTGTTCCTTCTTTGTCAACTAATCTCCTATCTATCTACCAAATCACCCATACAGGTTTTGGCAAGCAAATTGAATCCACTCCAAACATAGTGGTCATTAATGAATTACATAGTGGGTCTACAATTGCCACATGGGAAAATTAGATAATTAGTCTAGGTTCTATCACCTTTCTCACCTTGTTCCTAACTCTCATTTGACAACTTTTCCTACTCATTCAAATGAAGTGAGCAATTTGTGGCATCAACAATTTGGCCAATTGAACTATCATTACTTGCATCAACTCAGCCAACATGACATGGTTTTAGGCTTGCCTACTGAAACATAGAAAAAGAGCATAGGTTCACCAAAACATAGAAAATTGGGGGTTTATTACCAATTTACTATAAATAGAAAGGGAAAAAGGGGGGTGTGATGAACCTATCTTTCTTCCATTTCATTTAGGAAATGAGATCCTCCAAGATAGAATTAACTTTCAGCCCTTAGGTGAGTCAATTCTATGGAAGATCTAGTAATTTCCTTTATGTGTGTGGACAGGGTAAAATCCGCCTAAACAACACTTTTGGGAGATAAAAATAAAATATTAAATAAACCCAAAAATGCAATGTAACACATAAATCAAAAAATTAAACCTTAATCTAACAGAACCTACAACTTTAGACAGATCTGAGGAGGTTTAGTATTTTTGCACCTGTCATCAAAATGTTGTTGTTGAGCGTCCAAAACTATCACAAAGTGTCTGAATGGCGAATGTGTCCTAGGAGCAATATTTTGAGCTAAATTTTTGGGAGCCTTTAAATATGGGTTTAGGATGTGATTTCCCACATGTTCCACTGCAAAAATGTTGGAAATAAATTTGAGATCTAGGTTTTCGTGATCTTGACAACTTTTCTTGCAACTTTTGCAATTTTGCACTTTAGAGATCTCCAACCTTCAATTTTTCTTCAACCTAAGATCTACAAAACACACAAGAGGGAAAAAAAATAGTGAAACATGAAAGGAATGATGAATGAAAAATTGCTATGTTGCAACTCATCAAACCCTTGACTTGAAACCCTTGAAGGATTGCAACTTAGTAGATCTCTCCAAGTTCTTGATCTTTCATGAATGGCTTGATTGATGATGTGACCTTGATGCTTGAAATTTGACTTGAAAACTGGAAACCTACATCACAATGTTAGCTCCAAAAACATGCATGATGAACATAATTTTGACATGATGCTTGAGATTTTGAATGTTGCAACAAATGCTTGAGAAATCTGCTCTTGAACACCTTTGACAATTATCTTAGCTCTTATGAAATTTCACCTCCTACTAGATGTTTTGAATTGATAAAATAACCTTGCTTTTATAGATGATTTTCTAATTTCCCAAAAATTAACATTACAAGTCGACATTTGAATATGAATTTGGGATCATTAAAATACAGCCAAAAACATATTTAAAATTTGAATTTACAACTTAAAGGGGACCCATTTTCCCAAGGGTGAATGGGTCTTGACCTAAATTATCAAGATTTTTGAATTTCAAGATGTTAAATTAATTAAATGTATTAATTAAATCACAACTCCCCTTTTGGAAATTGCAATTAATTAGGCTTGTAAATGTAATTTTTGGCCAATTAGAGGCTTAATTAAGTCCAATTAAATTAGGGAACCCAAACATAGTGTGAAATGTAAAGGAGTACATTTTTCAACACTACACCTACAATCTAGTTTTTCAATGGTGTTTTTGAGGGATGCATTTCTAGAAAGCATCTACAAGAGAAGTTTAACAAATGAAAATATTGGAGAGCCTCATAGCTTCTAGAGTTAGTACATAATGATTTGGCTAGTCTATTTCCACGTCCATCTTTTAGTAGAGCTTGATATGCTTTGATCTTTATTAATGATCTTTCTAGATACACCTTTGTATATTTTCTCAAATAAAAGTCTAAATTATTTTATTCATTTTTAAATTTCAAAGCATTTGTGGAGAAATAAACTAGGAAATTTATCAAGATTCTACAAATAGATAATAGGTTGAATATTGTAATGTCCCCTTCTTAGTCCTAGGCCTATCAATGACCATTAGCTTATTTCCGAAGTCCCATAGGCTAAACAAAGGAGTTCAAGGGATTCCAAGATTCTTGGAGGATTCTTGCTAGCACTTTTAGGGTGTATATGCAATTAGTTGTCAGAGTGTTTTGTGGATTTTTTTGGGTTTTCTCTGATCCTTGGTGGGCAGTATTGCTATTTTTAGCAATGTCTATTTTTGGCACTTACTATTTTTGGCACTTACTATTTTTGGCACTTACTATTTTTAGTAAGTTTTATTGCATCTCATTTTAGGCCGGTTTGGATTTTGGACACACTTACTATTTTAGCAAGTTGTTATTTTTAGTGAGTGTTATTTTGGGCAGATAGTCTTAGCAACAATTTAATGCAAAGTTTCTAGTTTTGGCAATGGTTGGCAGTTTCAGTTTGGTGAGCTCTAATGTTTTTGGCATTTTATTCATTTTTCATCACTTAAGTTCCCAAAAAGGTAATATTACAACTTAAGTTATAAAGTGCAAATATAACCCCTCCTTGTACCCCACGCCTAAGTTGATGACTTTAAGTTGTTTTAAAAGGTGGTCATATACTTTCTCAAGTTGGACACCAAAGTTAGAGGAGTTAAACAAAATTAAAAATAAATTAATATTTCTTGAGTTGGGCATCCCATTTGGAGGGAAAAGGGAATTCAAATTTGGAGCCCTAATTTCTATATAAACCCACTTTGTACTCTCATTTGGGTTATGCAATTTTGAGATAACAAAGTGATGTTGAATTGGAAATAGAATCCTTTGGGATTTGAAAAAGAAAACCCTAAAGGTGGCTCTAGTTTCAAAGTTGAAAGATACTCCCTAGCTAGACGTGGGTGTGGCTTCATTGTAGGAGTCATCATTGGAGCTTATTGGTGATGGATTTTAGTTTTTCTTCTTATGATGTCTTTTAGCTATGCATATTTTGGTGTGAATACTTATTTGCAACAATTAGAAGAATTTTGGAGTGATTTTCCTGAGTTTCTAGCTTGTTGGTTGCATCTTTCTAACCTAAGTCATACCATATGACTTGCTCATGCCAATTAGAGGATTTCCAAACTTTTGTGGGTATTGTTTAATCTTGTTTTGTAGACTTGGGCGACCTATTATGCAATATTTTAGATTTTTTGATGGAGGACTGAATTTTTAGGAGCAAATCGCCCCTCCTTATTGTCCATACCATTTGGAGGATTTTGTACATTAGGAGTTGTGTGAAATATGTCTCTCTTCCCTATTGTTCAATCTGAATTAGAGGTGCCTAGACCTTATATTTACCTTGCAAAATTCTTGGGGGTGTTCTATGGTGATCAGGTGAGTTTCTTAAAGTGCATGCTAATCTATTTTTTGTTGTCCAAAGGTGTTTCAGACTTGATATTTTATATCAGACCTGGGAGAGTTATTTTTCAGACCTTCGAGTGCCATTGTTGAGGTATACTTGTTCAATTTTATGAAAGGGGTAGCTTTTTCTTATGTTCAAGTTCATTTTTGGGGTGTTGAGCTGAGATTTTAGCATCATTTCTCATTGTAGTAGCAGCTTATGTTATTCTAAAACTAATTGTAATGAGCTCTTTGTAACACTGTTTGGTAGTACCATCGGTTATTTAGCTCTTTATGTTTATTGCTACTTATCCCACTAAATAAGCGGTTCATTACTAACCCCACTAAATAATTAGCATTCCCATTAAATAAGCGAATGAAATTTCTTTGGTTTCATGTTATGCCCGCTAAATAAGTAGAGGATCTTTCTTTTTGTTTTGGTCAGCTAGTCGCCAAATGCTTTCTTTACTAGTTGTAATTCTCGTTGAATAAGCGAATTTTTCCTTTCATGCTTTTGATATTTCATACTTACCCCATTGAAAAATTGGTTTACTTCAAAAGAATTTAATTGTAAGCCTTACCATTGTATTCTCTCACCTTTCCCACATCGGGATCTGGGTGATTAGAAAGTGGAAGGTAATTGCTTTCAGTCAATTCTTGATTATCACTCACCCCACTGAACAACTGGTTGCTTTTAGTTATTGAAAAGTACACCTTGCCACTGTATGCTCTCACCTTTCCCACATTTGGATTTGGGTGATCAGAAAGTGGAAGGTAGCTTAATTCAATTATTTATCATTATTATGTTGGCTAACGCTAACAGTTGCAAAATTGAAAATAAATTATAGTGGTGTCAAAGTTGGTCAACCTACCAGCTTGTGACTTACATTGCTTGCAAATGCTAAAACTTCTCTATGAGTGATAGAGAAATCAAATATTATAACCATGAGCAAAAGAGACAATTGTTTCAAACTCCTCAAGTTCCAGTTGAGAAAACCTTGTCAAAAGCCCTCAAAGCCCATTAGAAACCAAGGGATGACAATTATAGTTCAATAGAGTCCATGGTAGAAAGGGATAGGGGACCAACCCAACCAGAGAATCTGAATGCTATATTAGAGAGGAAATTTGATGTCATGATGGATTTGATGTCACAATTGTTGGCCAAGATGAGTTGGAATGTGACTCCCACACTTAAGTGCCAGAATGGTGAGACTAGTGCTTCAAATGTTAACAATAATGAAAGATAAAAATGGTCGCACAGTTGGTATGACCAGTGGATCTTTTCCTAGACCCCTCCAACCTACCTTCAATCGAAGGGAGGAACCTCCAATTGAGCAAGAAGCTCAAATTCCCATAGCCGAGGAGGTGAGGAATAGCTATGTAAAGTATGTGACTCTTCCTACTGAGATTCAAGACATTGTCTTTGGATCAATTCATGAACTAGAAGAAGAAGAGAGGTGGTGAAAGGTATGAAAATTGAGGTCTTATGGCTCAAAGAGACTATCAACAAGCCTCAAGTAAGGTTACTCTATCACATTTGATGGAAGTGACGAATGCACCGCTAGAGCTTGGGTCCAAAAGCTAGACAATTATCTCTCATTAAGGCCAATGCTAAAGTTGGATGCCATCAAGTTTGTCACTCTCCATTTGGACAGAGCTTCCCATGAATGGTAGCATCACAGTTTGGTCAGACTTGGCCATAACCTTATTGATAGCTATGATGATTTCATCAAAAAACTCACTGAAGTATTTGATCATAAGGATCCTGAGGTGAAATTCTGAGAGTTGGACCAATTGAGACAACATAGCTCTCTTGATGCTTACTTTTTTGAATTCTAGAGACTTTTCATGATGGTACCCAACATCACTAAAAGGAGGCTAGTAGTCCTTTTCACTCAAGGACTGGCAGAACCATTGAAGGGATGTGTGAAGGTCTTTAATCCACCGACTCTATGAGAGGCTATCAAAAAAACAAGGAGTATGGAGTTGGCTACCCCTAAGCATAAATTTTAGTCAAATTCTTTTCCAAATAAGAAAGAGAAGAGGCCCTTTGACAAAGATGCAAATTAGACAAAGAAATTCCCATCTCAGATTGATGATTACCTCCAAAACAAGCTTTGAAGGAAGAAATTATGCTTCACTTGCAAAGGGTCGTGGGCCCTAGGACACAAGTGCTTCGAAATAGGCAAAGTGTATCATTTGGAGGTCTATTCTACTAATGAATCAGCATATGATATGTCAAAACAACAATCATATTTAAATGAAAGAGAGGAAGAAGATTCCCTAGAAGAGGTGGAAGAAGACCAAGAAAGTGGGGGTGCATTTTCCCAACTTTCCAACATTCAAAAGAATGAGTCTTTTCAAGTCTGTGGAGTTCTTTGTGGGTAGCGAATCGTTGCTCTCATTAACATTGGAGCAACTCGCGACTTCATTCATGAAAGGATTATGGCCAAGAGGGGACTCGAGACTAAAGAGTTTGAAGGTTTCAAATTCATGGTGGTGGATGGCTTCACAATCACTTGCACCCAAAAGATTTCCAATATGTCTATGCAGTTGGGCAATTATGAAGTCAAAGATGACTTCTACGTTGTGAGCATTAATGATATATATGTAGTTATGGATATTCAATGGCTTCGATCTCTAGGAGATATCACTCTAAACCTTCAAACCATGGAGCTGAAGTTCACATCAGAAGGAAGAAAGTGGTTTTCAAAGGGATACATTTCAAATGGAGGCCCTTGCATTGTTTCATTCAAGAGGATGGAATGATTGATTTGGAACGATATGGTGGATTGGGTAGTAGAGTGTGTGATCATGCCTTCCAATCCTCCAAAAGAGAAGATAAGTTATCATCTTGATGTGCAAGCTTTGCTCTCCAAGTGAAGCAAGGTGTTTGGCGGCATTCCACCTAGGAGACCTCTTGAAAGGGGAATTGAGCATGTGATCAAACTTGAAGATGGTTCCAAACCAATCATCACTACTCCATATCGGCATCCAAAAAGGCACAAGGATGAGATTGAGAAGGCCATCAAAGAATTCTTGAACATGGTGTTAGAAAACACAAAATGTTGAGAGGGAGGGTGAATCAGTATACTTCAATTTCAATTTCAATCCTTAACTACTGAAGCTAAGTTATACCATTAAAGCATTCATCCACTTAATCAAAATAGGAAAAAAGATAAGAATCCATGCAAGAACACAATTGACACTAGATATACATATAAAATCCCACAGGGGAAAACCATGGTAAGAAGAGCTGCTTAGATCTACTATCCAAATCTAGCCTCACAAATAAGCAACAATTACAAATTTGATTTAGGGCTACAACCCAAGGAAACTACAACTCCCTAATAAAAGTTTCAGGGTTACACCCAAGGAAGCTACAACCTCCTAATAAAAATAACCGGAATATGATTAACTTTATAGCTTTAACCCACTGATAGCCATCAATTATACACATTAGGTCTATTAAAGACCTTACTACAATCTTCCCATACACTTACACATCCTCGCATACCTCTTCTCTTCTCATATTTTATCTTCTATATATATCATCTGCATGCTTTGCAAATACAAATTAAGTCAGCCATAAATAGGAAAATATGTAACTTGTAGCATGTCAGCCTTCATACCTATTTGCAGTACACAAGAATGATAAAAAAATTATGTGTATTTCTTCAAAATGAGTTGAAATGACCCATACAACATCTTCAATCACTCCTTAAACTATGCTCAATCTTGAATTAGTGGTACACACCAGCAACATACCTTGGTCGACCTCAACAAAAAGCATAACTTCACAAAATGACTTGAAACACATGTGTGGTACCAAAAGCAAGAAATATCTTCATTCTCTTCATACCTTAGACACTATGAGACACGTGGAGTGTCCTCACAAATTCATACAACTGAACTTCACAAGCTTCTAATAGCGCAAGTATTCAAACACTTGTTCTAATAAATATTAAGCATCCAAAACCAACTATATCACTTTGACACTTTGAAATATGAACTTGCAGAGCACTAGATCACTTGAAACTTCAATATAGCATACTTTAGACATCATTAAGTATGTCCTCAAAACCACTTGACTAGAACTTCACATGCGATGGAATGCATAGCATTCTAACAAGTCTTCTAAACCACTTTGCACTGCCCTAACACAATCCAATACTCTGTCACTTCTAACTTTCTTTGCGGAAGGATTATTGACATGAAACTTTGGATATAACACCATCACATCTCAATGAAATTAACTTTTAAACCACAAGACTAGATCTTTCTCTACAAAAGGATACAGACCAAAATACTATGTCTTTGCCTTAGAGTATATATTATGAAAGCCTTAGATAAAACTTCTACAACTTGTCACTGAGTGTGGTACACCAAACTGAAAAAATATCATTGTAGGCATCTTGAAAACACATCAAAACATGTCTATCCACATTTGCATCATACTTAGGAAGCAAACTAACTGCTAGTCTTCCAAAACATTGTAGTGTTGACTTGCACCATTAGACATTTTCGTACACCAACAAACTCCAAAGCATATACAACCTTAGGCACACTTTTGACATCAATGAAAATCAAGCTTTTCAAGCTGCAACAATATCCCCCTTTGTCATTGATGGTAAACCAATTGTTGTGTATAAACTCTCCCCCTTTAATGCACATTCTCTCCCCTTTCGACATCAAGGGAAAAGGGTAACTAATCTTTCTTTGTACATACAAAAGTTATAGGCTTCCCCTTATTCTATACAAATTTTACTCCCTTTGGGATGAAGTCTGGTTACTTCACCAAAAATATCCTCATATCTACAAATTGTTCTACTCTGCATATATACACAATATCAAAAAAGAGTAGATATCTTACATCAAAAAATAAACTCAGCTCAACCGAATAGAAGAATATTCTTGTAAATTGTTTTGATTTGGATCAAGTTGTTGTCCCATTATTTATTTTCTAATGTTAGGGTCTATACTTGACATATCAATTGCACATATGTATTTTCTACTTCCTCCAACGAAGATGGTGCATGATACTTTTGAGTTACACCATTTGCTTCCACCAGAAGTCTAGTAAGTGAGGCCAACCTTAGGTTCACTACCTCTCTTAACTGCATCATCTAACCCTTAAATTGCTCCCTTTGATCTTGCAATTGTTGCACCCGGGACTGCAAATTTTTCACTTGTGCCCTTATGGCACCATCACTATCCTACACAAGATCATAAGTTGCAGCCACATTTGTGATCTGCACTTCAATAGCACTAATCTAATCCTTTATGTTCTTTCTCATAATAGGCCACTTTAAATGGAAAACATATAATATTTTTGCTTCCTCCATGCTCTTATGAATGTCCTTGATACATGATTACAATTTGGCCAATGTACTGACACACTTTTTGGAGGCATCTATCAATCTCTTTTCATTAATATTTTATTCTACCTACTTCTCTACATGGGATGAATAAGTCTCAAAGGACTTCATTAGCTAATTCATTTTTTGTGTAGGGGGAAATGATGTATCCCTTGTTGCTTTAGGAAATTTCTCTTCCAATGCCTCTATACTCTCCACCTATTGAGTTGTAGCAACTCTTTCCTTGTTGTGGAGTAGAGTACATCTCCAAGATTTTTCCTTATTAAGGGGAGACATATCGGACAAATTGAATTGCGCGTTAGATGTAGGAACTTGCAGCAATTGCGAAGACACTACCAGTTGAATCTGCATCTCTTGTACCAAAAAATCCTTGATTGAGTCAACTAGAGAGGAATATTTTTTATTTGATCTTTCTTCTTTATCACCCTTCTCCTTCTCCTTCTCCTTTTCCTGACCATAGACATCCTACTCCTCTTGCTGACTGAAGAAATTTTGCTCCTTTATACACTCTGAATGGGGCACATTAACAATATCTTGTTCTTCTAGAGGCTCCTACGAATTCATTCCAACATTAGTCTACGCCTCTTCAAGGATTTATTTGTGAATTCTTCTATCTCTTTTTGAATCTTCTCTCTATCATCATCATCCATGCCCATGAGATTGTCTACTCTATGATTTGTGCAAAGTTCTTGAGCTTGCTTCCAAGCTATCCTATCCTTTTCTTCTTGGGAGACAAAGGACCCAACCTTGTTGATATCCCATTGTTTCAACTCTTCATCTTCCTTGATTGCATACTCTCTTCTTTGTCTCAAATCATGTGTTAGGTTTTTTGGAGCCTTTTCAATAATTTCACTCAAAGGCATGTTATACTTGAGCATATACATGATAATGGCATTTTCTATGGTTTTTTGATCTTCTGGATGGAGCTCTATGGTTTTATCCAATAGAACATATTAAAAAATTCCATTTAAGATGACATCAAGCTTGAGGGGCTCACGTGAAATTGTTACCGGAGGAGGTTACTCTATTTTCTTCTTCTCTACCTTCTTCTCTTTCTTTTTCTATTTGGAGGTACCTTCATCTCTAACTTATTTCTCCTCTTCAGATTCCTTCGCATCTATCTTCATCCTCTTTGCCTTTTGCTTAGGCCTAGTGGCCTTCTTTTATGGTGGAGTCTCTAATACAACTCTTCTCTTTGTACTAGTTTGTGTAGATCCAAAGGGCTGCGGAGCAGATGTAGAAACAAAAGTGGATCTATCAGACCTTCTTGGCCCTTGACTCACTTCTGGAGGAACAAATTTAGCTTTAGAATCCTCCATGGGCGTATCAAATGTAGACTTTGGAGGAATACCTCATTTCTTATGAAGCTCTTCTCTATGTTTTGACACATGCTCCTCTGCATTCTTCGTATGCATCTTACCCATTATCTCTCTATATGTGTCAAATCTCTCAGCAAATGAATCTTATGGATTTTTCAGTAGGATATCCATATATGCATTGACTTCTTTAGATATAACTTCATAAGGAAACTTAGGAATCCATGAGGTTCTGGGCTCCACTATTTCAATTTAACAATGATCCTTTTCCAAAAATGTTATCTCATCCTTATATCTCCATACCAAATCAGATGGAATTCTCTCTATCTTGCATCTTTGTTTGTAAATTCTTAAAGAAGCCTTGGTACAAAGTATTGTATGCTTGCTTATCCTAAAAACCTCTTATGTTATTTTTTATTTGAGTAGCTACTAGAAAGAACTTATCCCATAGTTTTCCTTTAAATCTAGGTAATTCATTCAAGAAAAATAATGTAAGGCAAATAATCAATGAACAAACCTGAAATTGTATTCAGTTTTGTTTGTTCACTTCAAATTCTCCATCAACTGCTCCCTCAACAACTCACATAGATCAAATTTGGCATCTTCCTTCACCATTTGATATGTTGTGGATTGCAGTAGCAATGGAAGATCCTTATCTATTGGTGTAGTAGATTTTGCAGGTGATCCCCATTGTGGCATAGCGAACTCCAAGATTAGTGATATCTTTCACTGTTAGGGTTCTTTTGTCAAATTTAGCTCCAATGAGCTCAATAACCCTCTCATTCTTGATTGACTTCAACATCAAGACTAGTTTGGTGGCACAAAGTTGAGTAACAACCCTAATTTCCTTTGTTGTTATCCTGTAGGGCTTATCCAAATATATAAATTCATCATGAATGTGGCTTAGGATAATCCTTACCCATTCTTTGCAGTCGTAGAAGTTTTGGAAATCTTTCCAAACATCTAACCCTTTTGTCACTGAATTTGCATTTTCAGGCTTGTATACACCATGATCATCTAGGAGATCACATTGGAGCTCTTCAAACAATGTGTGATCAATCTCATTGAGCGTGACATGCATATAGATTCTTACATCTTTAGTATACATCACATCCATAGGAACCTTCAAAAATGTGCCATCTTTTTTGACCTCCATCCCCTTGAAGGGAAACTTCTTGTACTTTGGCCTAGGTTTTTCTACAACATCTACCAATTTTGGAGTCACCATTGATATTATTTTTGAAATCTTCAAATATTGTTGCTAGGGTTTAGCAAAAAATCACAAAGATTGCTTGAAAACCTTTTCACTCTTCTTTGCTTCTAGACACAAGTTATTTTGATTACAAATGAGAACAAAACATTCAAATAAATAATAAAACCATTTCATTTTCCCTAAATTTTTGTCATTAATGCATCCATCCTTATTAGGTAAACTTCTCCTAGAATACTCTATGTCATCACAGGGATACAAAGATACTCAAAAAAGTCTACATATCATTCTTTTACTCTAGAACCTTGATTAACATGTTCAATCTTTCTCAACGGACCTACACTTCAGAGGAATTGACCCAAATCAACTTTCATGTTGAAATATTTAGCATTTTATCCTTTCTAGGGGGCTAAAAGATTTACAAATAATAGCTCCCCTGAGATAATGCTCTATCTCATTTTGTCATAAGATCTTGTCCAAAATGCACAAGCATGGTATCATCCTTCTTCACATTCTCCTGACCTTGCTTCTCTTTCCAAACATTTACATTTTCCTTCTTTTGCTTAATTAGGGTTTCCTCTTGAGAACACTTCTTCTTGGGCACTGCTTCATTCCCCATGTGTTCCAAAGACAGTATCTACCTCAGTTGTTAGGCTTGTATCAAGGAACCTTGCTCTAATACCAATTGTTGAACAAATCAGAATACTAAGAGGGGGGTGAATCAATATACTTCAAATTTAAAATCCCAATTAATAACTATTGATGCTAAGTTATACCAATTAAGCATTCAACTACTTAATCAAAACAAGAAAGAAGACAAGCATCCACACAAGAACTCAGTTGACACCAGATTTACATGGAAAACTCCACAAGGGAAAAACAACGGTGAGAAATATTGCTAGGAGCTATTGTCCTAATGCAGCCTCACAAGTAAATAATGGTCACAACTTTGATTTAGGGATACAACCCAAGGAAGCTACAACTACCTATATATATAAATTTTCTTTTAGGGTTACAACTTCCTAATTGAAAACAACTAAAATATGTTTGACTTTATGGCTTCAACCCACTGGTAGTCATCAATTCTGCACATTAGGTATGAGGTAGATCTTATCATGCTCTGCTCATACACTTATACATATTTATACACTTTCATGATTCTCTTATCATATTTGATCTTCTATATATATATATATATATATATATATATATATATATATATATCATCTGCACACTTGTAAAATACAAATTCATTTAGCCAAAAACACACAAATATGAAACTTGTAGCATTTGGCCTACATATCCATCTGCGGTGTACAAAAATGATAAAAAAATATTTACATTTATCCTAGATGAGTCGACATGACCCATATAACATCTACAACCACTTCTTAAACTCCAATCAATCTTGAATTAGTGGTGCATGCCATTAACATGCCTTAGTTGGCCTCAACAAAAGCATATCTTCACAAACAACTTGAAACATTTGTGTGTTACTGGAAACAAGAAAGATATTCATGTGATTCATACCTTAGACACTATGAGACATGTGGAATGTCCACATAAACTCATTAAAATTGAAATACACAATCTCCTACTGGTGCAAGTATCTAAACATATGTTTTAATGAAGATTAAGCATTTGGAACCAACTATATCAAATTGTCACTTTGAAAACTGAACTTGTGGAGCACCAGATCACTTGAAACTTCAATATAGAATACATAAGACAACACTGAGTATGTCCTCAAAACCGCTTGGAAAAAAATTCATATCTAGAGGAATGTGGAGTATTCCAACAAGCCTTCTGAACCACTTCACTTTTCCTTAACACAGTCTGGTACTCTATCACTTGTAACTTTCACTGCAAAAGGAATAATGACATGAAAACTTGGATATAGCACCTTCACATATCCATAAGATTAAATTCTAAATAAATTACAAGACTAAATCTTTTTCTGCTAAAGGATGCAGACCAAAATACCGTGTCTCTACCTTAGAGTATACACTGTGAATGCCTTGGACAAAACTTCTGCAATTTTTTATTGAGTGTGGTACACAAAAATGGCATAATATCATTGGAGGCAACTTGAAAACACATCAAGATATGTGTACCCACCTATGCATCATACACAAGAAAGAAATATAATACTAGCCTGTCTACATTGTTGCAATGTTGACTTGCACCATTAGATATTTCTATGCACTAACAATCTCTCAAGCATATACACTCTTAAAAATACTTTTGACATCAATGACAATCAAGCTTATCAAGCTACAATAGACATGTATAGTAAATGTTGAATCCCATTTAGAAGGAGGATAATTTCCTCTTGCCCAATAATGAAAGGAAATTTGAGCACTTGACCATTTGGTGGTTTAAGATGTGGAATATCTTTTGCATCAAGTCCACTAGTAATAAACAGTGTAAGATCATTTAGACTTCCCCCCTACCAGTTCAAGAGTGCATGAGGGAGGGCTTAGATAATCAGTTGACAGTATGACAACCTCATGCGCAACCCACCGATTTAAACTATTAACTTTTCCCATTTCCCTATGGTTGTTGGGACATGTTTTGTTTGGCCATTACAAACTATGGATCTAGATTCACTAAGCATTGGAAATTTGAAGCATAATGTTTGCATCTTTGTTGAATAAATCTAATTATTTGCATTATAAAAATGCAAAAAATGGGCTACACGCACTACAAATTCCTTACTTCTAGATATTTGACTTGACTCTTTAGTTTGAATATATTTTGAGCTGTTTCTAAGATAATAGCTCTTGATATCGAGGCGGTATATATGAGTTTCATAGATCTATCAGAATTCTCCTCCATCAATTTGACTTTAGTGTTTCTCGAATGAGGCTCTAGTGCTGGCTAAATCTCAATTCTCCAGATTCACCACCCATCTCCTCTCCTTCTTTACACTTTCAAATTAATACTTCCCTCAAACACCCACATGCCTCCAGTTAGAAAAATGAAAAGAGACTCATGAAAACTTTCACTTCTTCCCCAATCCCACGTTTTCAAATCATTAATGGAACAATAACTTTAGTTCCTTTTCCAATATGGTGGCCTTAGTGGTTGTTTTAAATATTAAGTGCCAGTTTGACATAGTCTCCCCCAATGATATTGCATGCTATCTCTTTATTTATTTATTTTCTTTTTGTAAATAATATTCATGAAATTTTAGGTTTTTAAAACTATATCTAGATATGTATTAACAAACTTATCTATATATATAATATTAATATAATTGTTGTATTATTACTACATATATTTGCAATAATTAAGTTTATCATTATCAACTACTTGGATTTAAAAATCTTTTACTTTTCTCAATTAATTTTATTTTTAAAAACACAATAACATAATTACTCATAATACATAGTCATCATTTGAATCAAAATGCATAACCTAGATTAGTAACCACTCTTTAATGCATAATAATTAATTTTCTTCATTTTCAAACAAACACAAAGCATACACTTAGAAAATATATTTGGCCAAACTATATGAAAATGTGAAACTTATGATCCTTCATGATGTGTGCAAGATTTCATCATACTCATCGATGTCAATTGGCTAAACACCCCTACCTCGACCATGTTCTCATATTTGACACATGTACCTACACACACTTGCAGTTAAATTTTTATTAATAGCGTTAGCCTATAAACCATAATTGAAGCATATAAAAATTAAGCTCATAATCATAGTATGATAACTATTTAAATTCCATTTCTATATATCCAGATTAACCATCAATTTCAATTTCAAGTATTAAAAAATAACATCTAATTTGAATCACATTTATAACATGTCCAATCAATATTCTCAATCAATTCAATTTATTTATCCATTAAGTTTATACAATAAAACAAGATGTGACACCTAGTCTTTTCACCATTTGAAACTAGAAGGAGAATTTATGAGCAAAAAATGTTGTCAAAAGCAAGTCAAGAGCAACATTTCAAAGCATTATTGTAGTTATTCAAGATCCAAGCATCATGTCAAATCATATGTGAGTTTATGCATGTTTCTGTTATCATTATTTGTGAAGGCTAACCCTTGTTGTAGGTCTCCAATAAATTCAAGCAAAAAAGATCCAAGACCTCGAGGTGATGTATATGACTTTAGTACTTCAAGGAATCCATTGAAGGGTGGTGAGTTGCAACACTTTGGTTATTCATCGTTCCTTCCTATTCATTTATCTTTCCTATCATCGACATTGCCATTGTGGGAGTGGAAACACTAACATGGGGTTTGAATAAGGTAAGCCCTTGATGGCGCAACCCTCCCTCTCTCTTTGAATGCATAGGTTTCAATTTTGAAGAGGATTAAAGGAAGCTTGAAGAAAAATTGTTCATTGTTGCAATTGAAGCCCTACATCTTGTCAAATCACAAAAAATCGCCTACAAAATTATCTGGTGGTGATCCGACAACTTTGCAAGCAAAACTGGAGATCTCATATCTGACATCAAAGGACTACAAAAGCATAGTAGGAGAGGCATTCAAGGACCCATACACCCTTTAGCACCTCTATCTTGGTATTGGTGGCTCAAAAAAATTTGCATAGGTCTCTATCTATGTATTTTCAACCTGTTTTTGCTTGCAAATGTCTAATTTGAAATTCTAAAAAGGTGTTATTGCATGTGCAAGAAAGGTGTCATTTTGCTTAATTTATTTAAAATTTATGAAAAATTGTTGCATTTAAGCGTTGGAAATTATCAAATTTGTAGGACAATTGTTTATATTTTCTGAAGAATTGTATAATTTGGGTAGATTGGTTTCATTCTTGTAAAAAAAATCAAAACCATAGGTTGTTACAACACATTACATATTTGGAAACTCAACAAACAAAAATAAAACTAATTTTAAATCTGGGTTCGCAAGCTGTCACACAGTTAGTTTTTGTCACTAGTGCCTCAAAAATTGAAAGTTCAAAAAAGTCCCTAACAAGACTTACACACCCTAGAGCATCCTAGTCCTCCAAAAACCTGCTTTAGATTTCAGGAACAAATTGATACCTATTGTCGGTTTGTATTTCTGGAGTCTGATTTTTAGATGTGTGTTTGTCATAGGTCTGCAAGTCTTTTTTTAGTCCTCGTTTGCTTTAACATGCATAAACCTAGATTACAATTGAAATTTAATGATTAATATTGGGGAAAGCATAGTCATTTGATCATATTATATCTCTTTCCACAAGTGCATTATATACCTACCCAAGTCCTTTAGTTGTGATGAATTTGACATGTTAGATGATGCCCTTGGGGACTTTATCTCACTTAGATCATCCACTATAGCTTCTAAAATTCCAACAAATGCAATCATTGATACTTATGATAATCATGGTAGTTATTCTCATACTATCCATCCTAATTGTGAGAGTATCTTAACACAATAAAATGACATCATTGACACATTTCTTAATATCACTTTCCCTAATCTTCACCTCCCAACATATTCCCTACTTATGTGAATAGTTTGGTGTAAGATGATTCAATCACGGACAATCATGATAATCATAGTTGTTCTTCTCTCGATACCTCACCTACTTGTAAGGAAGAAGGTACCTTGGTATTAGAGGATCCAATCAATGAGTGTCATGAGAATCTTGTTTTTTTCTCTCCCAATAGTTATCCTACTTGGGAATATATTATGGTGTGAGAGGATGAAATTATTGATACATTTCTTTCAAAAGACAGTAAGATGGATGACATAGATGAAGATGCTAAGTTAGCATTAGATCCCCCTTCAATAGAGGGTCATCAACAAGTAGATAAATCAGTTGAGGTTATGAATTTGCAAGTAACAATTGGATCACCTCTTATTATAGGACCTCCTAAACCCCCTGTCCATATCTTGAACTTTGTAAAACAACTCACTAGTAAGCATGTGTCACAACAACCAAGTTATCACATAATTGCTCACACATATAACATTCCTTAGCATAGTGGTAAGGAGTATGATCTTGTTGAGCAACTTAAAGTACCCCAACACAAATATCCCTTTGGGAATTGATTCAAATATCACCTACATACCATAATATGCTCCAAGAGTATTTGGAGAAGATGATGTCCCACCTTTTGTTAAACTAAATGATGTAGCCACCTTATTTGATTGTATACAAGTGACAAAGTTGGATATTGCATTCCCTCAACATGAATTACCCTCACTTGAGATCCAAAATAAACCTAAGGGCCTAATGATAAAGGTGATCATTAATGAAACTAGATTTAGATGTACTCTCGTAGACAATGAAGTGGGTCTTAATGTTTGTAGCATTGATCTCCTAGATAAAATTATTGTGGACAAGAATCTTATAGAACCCTACTATGTTAATATTTGTGGCTTTAATAATGTTAATATGAAATCATTAGGAATGATCACACTGCCCATTGAGGTTGGGCCCGTGGTTTTTCCTACCCCTATCTATATCATGTCAAGACCTCTTTCATACAACCTTCTCCTAAGTAGATCATGGATTCATGCCATGAAGGGAGTCTCATCTAATCTTCATCATGAGATGAAGTATAAATATAATAACAAGATATACATGGTTAAAGTAGATGAAGAAATTTATAATTCATAAATTCAACATGATCAGAACACTTCCAAACCTCTTAATAATTTAATTCCAACTTCAAAGGTAGAACCTATACAAGTTGATGGTAATCCGAATTATATTTCACCTACAACAAAACTCTTAGATGATGATTAGGGGCCATTAGATTTTACACCTTGTTTCAAAGGAGAGTCTAAAATCTCACCATCAAAGTCCAAAGATTCAAATACAAATCATTCATCTTCAAACACATATTTTGGTGATGATTGGAGTTCGTTAGATTTTACACCCTCCTTTATGGGAGAGTACAAAATCTCACAATCTAAAACAAAACAGTCTTGTGTTTCATTTGCTCAAATTGGTTCTACATCAACAACATCACCCCATGGTGGTGATGGGGGGCCTTCAACTCCCATCCCTCATGAGAGAAATATGCATAACTTTAAAAAGCTTAAAAAGGATTTGTGTGCTTAAGAAGAAGGTAATCTTTCTCAGAAGCACGTAGATAAAA